>JBBPBX010011457.1:39834-55871 GCA_038048925.1 Garcialebias charrua | reverse complement strand
CGTGAGGGTCTGAGAGTTCTCCGTTGCCTCCAAAGCGGCACGGATGACTCGCTGCAGGTAGTACGCCTTAAACTTACTAATAACCCCCTGGTCCATTGGCTGGATCAAGGACGTGGTGTTAGGAGGCAGGTACACCACCTTCACATGGCTGTTCAAGTCGGTGAGAGCAGGGGGGTGTCCAGGAGCGTTGTCCAAGACCAGCAGGACTTTAAAGGCAATCTTCTTGAGAGTGCAAAAACGCTGGACTTCTGGCAAAAAGTTGTTGGTGAACCAATTTTTAAAAACTTCCAGCGTCACCCAAGCCTTTTTATTTGACGCCCAATAAACAGGAAGTGTAGATTTATCAATACCACTGAAGGGCCTGGGTTTATTAAATTGGTACACCAACAACGGCTTGAGTTTGCAATCACCAGCAGCATTGCCCCCCACCAGCAAGGTCAAACGCTCCTTGCCGACCTTGTGGCCGGGTGCGGTTCGTTCTTCCCTACTGATGTAGGTCCTGTCTGGCAAACGCTTCCAGAACAGCCCTGTCTCATCGACGTTGAACACCTGCTGGGCAGTGTACCCGCCGTCCCTGATGATCTGAGCCAGTTCTGCTGGGAATGCCTCAGCTGCCTCGTGGTCAGCGCTTGCTGCCTCACCTGTTTAAATGCACACAAAATGACACGGTTAAGCTGTTGTAACACTGTAATAAAAGGGAAAAAAATGTAAAAAACAATCGTAAGTCGTGGACTACCTGTACCTGCATTATTAAAAAATAAAAATGAGAAATTAAATGCTCACCCTGCACTCTGATGTTGTGGAAGTTGTTTCTTTTCCTGAAACGATCAAACCATCCTTTAGATGCAGTGAAGGTCTCTGGTCTAGGGGTGGGCGATATATCGAATATACTCGATGTATCGCGATATTTTAAATGTACAATGGTTAAAAGGGCTATATCGTGTATATCGAGGATCCTCCTGCTGGCGTGCGGGCTCCCACTCGCCCCCCTCCTTCCTGCAGGCTGCAGGAGCCGCGCGCGAGACTTTCAGCACAACATGTAAACACGGCAGATATGAAGAGCGCTGCCAGCTGCTGAGGGGGAAAAACAATGTTCTTTCTGAGCTAGTTTGGATTAAATTGTCAGATGAGGGCATAAAAAATGTTTTTGTAGACGATGCTGAAAATAATCCCGAAGAAAGGTCGGAACTACGAATCTTTTTCACCATTTAAACAGCGGAGTGGAGCATGAACCGTGAAACGGCAGAACCGAGTGTTTTTCCAGCCTGCTGCTTCCTTAAAACAAACCACGGGTCTGAGCTCATTTAGTCATGCGTGCACCGCAGAGAGAGGTGGAGACATTATTAAATCAGCATTTTATCATTATCGCTAAAGATACGGTCCTTAGCGGCTAACAAGATGGCTAACGCTTTAGCCGTCTTCTTCCACAGCTGAGACTAACCGTGTCTTTAGCGATACAGCTGATTTAATAATGTCTCCACCTCTCTGTTCACGTTTCTGAGTGGAGGCTGTCGTGTTTTTACACAAGGATTCAATAGTAACGGGCAACAAGCTTGAAACTTGTCTGGGACAAGCAGCTGAAGTGAAAGTTGACGAGGAGTGAGCGCTCCTCACCCCCCAAGCGTCAACACATACAGCGTAATCGACCAATCACAGCGAAGACAGAACTGTAGTTCTAAAACCCAAGTGTTCACGGGAAATGTAGTCTTCTACCCCTAACGCCACCCACGTGTGACGTGCCGTTCGAGCAGTGCGTTCATGGACCTGCGGTCGCCGAACGTTAGCGTGGAACGGACTTTTCAACGTTCTAAAACAGTCATAAATATCGCAAAACACTTCGGTTAAGCCAGTCTTCGACGATATCACGCGCATAGAACCCAAACAACACAGATAAACTGTCAGAAATGTGTGCAAAAATGAATCTGACAACCACAGTCTACAGAACCAACTGTTTTGAACACGACACACAATGGACCAATCACAACGCTTTAAGCAGCCATTTTGCCTCTCGGTACCGCTAACGTTTTAGCTCAACCCAAAGTTCTAGACACACTATCACAAAATAAACGTAGAATACACCACAGAAAATACTGCTAACGAGCCCAATCACATCCAGGCCACCCCCACGCCTTCCAGATAAGGCAGCACGCTAACTGTGTACAACAACGGACTTTACGTCACTCGGAACCGGAGGTCGGAACGTCCGGTCCAAAAGCTGAGTGGGTTTCACCCAAACATCGGCTAACAACACGTCGTAACAGATTAGGTAAAAATGGAGCAGCAAATGAGTGAAACAGACCTTCAACAGCAAACCACATATGTAATAAAATGAAGCAGTGGTGACACGGCGGTCACAACAATGAAAAATGCATGCAGCCTAGCGACACGTAATGAAACGTCTCACAACCACAACCATTCATTCATCCGCAGCTTCAAGCATACGTTGGAATGTGAAAGAAAAGATAATTCTAACGGGAAACGCACCAGACAATGCCACAATTAGCTATCTCTGACACCCACCAGCCAAAACTATTCTATAAGTCCAAAACAGGATACAAAACTAATGCCAACAATACCGTAACAATAAGCTACACAAAACAACTTAATAATCGTTCTAGGAACTCGGACGAGCCACCAAATGTAACAATCTAGGCGCTGTAAGGTATTTAAACACTTACTGGGCCACCATTATTGTAGAGATATAGGAGTTATTAGTCAGTTTACTGACTTCTCTATATTTTAGATGCGCAGGTCTGAGCAGAGTTTATCTGCACAAACTTGCCACCAATTCGCGAGTTCTTCCTTTTTCCGGTACTAAATTGCTTTTACTGTAATTAGCCAGAAATGTAACTTCACAAGAGACTTCAACTTATGTTGGTCTACCAGAAAATAGACCTTTTATTGAAACTATCACAAAAATTACATTAAACATTTGTATCGATATTAGCTCTGATTTAATAACTACGTTGACAAGAATTCAAATTAAACAAACAGACAGTTAGGAACTTAAACTGTTGGTACATTTACTTGACAGATTAATAGCTTATGAAAAATAAGAAATAGGAGGAAGAAATAAAGTGAAAGCTAAGTTAACCGAAGTTGATTATTTTGAGCAGACAGGGTGGCACTTTTTCCCCACCCGAGCAGACTGCTGGGCTCCCGCACGTTCAAGCACACCACGACTCGTTACCTGTTGACGGTTCGTCTCTTGGAGATAAGAGTGGAGAAGTGTCTGGACACACGTGGATGGGTTTGTCCAACGGCCGTCCAGTTGAAACTTCAGCGTGTGTGGCTGATTCACGATACGAGGAAACTCGCCTCCCTCGGCAGGGAACAAAGGTCAAGCGCGCTGACTGATTTTCAAAATAAAACTTCCGAAAACAAATTCTTCCAGAAGATGAGTGAATGAGTTACAGTAAGCTTTACTGTAACTCCAGCTGAAACGTGGGTCTATTTGACACAATGACCGGAACGTCTCCAGCTTTTCCAGAGGAGGAAAACCAGATGTCAGTTAGTTCTCTCCAAAGCACTAAAGAAAAATGCAGGAAATGACCTTTATATGGGAGGCGGGGTCTTCCCCACCTCCTTAATGACTACTGGCTGGTTTTAACAAAATAAGAGATGGGTTTTCATCTCATAGGCAGAATGGTCTCTGAAGGACAACAGGAAAACTGTTTACATAAGCGGCCAGATGGACTGGCCTGTGAGCACAGAGAATATTATGGCTAACTTCATAGACAAAACAGAGAAGGAAGTTGCACAGCCTTTACGTCCCAGATTCAGAACCTGCTTGTTCTTGCAGAAATAAAACCAGCAGAAGGTCAAAGCTCATGAAAGTAACAGATCATCATTAAAATGACAAAATATACTGTAGATCAATTCTGAATTAACACACATTAAAGAGAAAGTTCTATCTGATTAATTAGTGTCCATTAATCCATAATAATTGTTAACCAAAATAGTGTCCACTCGTCTCCTTGAGGGCTTCAAGAAGGTGTAACACTGAGAGTTTCAGAGCGATGCAGAGAGGTGTACTTGAAGGTCAAGACAGAGGGCCTATATCACTACATGATCAATAACATGAACGACCCTTCTTATACTATCATGCGTTTGTCTATTACCAATGAAACCTGTCTGGTCCTCATCTATCAGGGAAGGCATCAGGGTACTTAATCTCTTAGCTAATGTAGCAGTATATAGTTTGTAGTCTATATTTAATACACTAATTGGTCTATACCTTTTAGGATCCGTTTTGTCCTTCCCCACCTTTGGTATGACCAATATAAATGCCTCTCGCCATGATGGCAAAAGAGCGTCCCCTCCCAGGGTGTAGTTAAAGGAGGCCTTTAATAGTGGGAGAACAGATTCCTTCATGGCCTTATACCACTCAGGAGGGAACCCATCACAGCCCGATGATTGGTCTTAAGATTTGATATCCCTCTGTCAACTTACTCAACTGATATTTCTGCCATTAACTTGTCATTTTCGTTTTTTCCTGTTGATGGAAGATCCAAGGAGTTAAGAAATTTGGAATTGTTTGATTATCCATTTTGTCCGGCTATGTGTACAGAGATGCATAATACCCTTGAAAAATGCTCTCTGAATTTCTTCAAGTTTATTAGTTATCTTGTTAGTTTTTTGGTTTTGAACTTTATAGATTGTGTTTTCCACCTGTTGTTTCTTAAGCCTCCACGAAAGCACCTTAGAAGCTTTAGGTCCTTCCTCATAATACAATTGTCTCATATATTTGATTTTTTTTTCAATTTTCTCACTTAAAATTTTGTGAATCTCCTGCTTAACCTGCCTTATTTGTTCCAGTAAGGAGATGCTTTTGTTAATCGAATGCAGCTGCTCCAATCTTTTTAAATTTTCCTGCAAGTCTCTTAAGCCCCTTTCATAAGACAGGTCGGTCCGGCTTTTATGCGTGTTCAAGCCTCCAACGAGCATTCAGAAAACACGCAAACGCGGTTTGGCGGATTAAATTGACGCGCCTTTGATCCCCCTCTGACCCGCCACGGTTGATAGTGTCAGCCCCGGATCTGAGCCGCGCAGACCCACTTCTGAATGCAAGACGCGCGATCCGCGCTCAGAATACAGATGCCATCAGTGTGCGACCGCAGTCAACAGGCAGATTTATATTAAAAATGACACGAAACCACTGTATAAACTAGTTTCGCTGTTTTTCCCCCTCTAGCAGCGGCGCAGCGCGCTGAGTGTGTGTGCGTGTGAGTTTGAATAGGTTCTATTTGGGGTCTCGTGAACACGTTTGTGTGTGTGTGTGTGCGCGCGCGCGTCCATTTATTTATTGCTGAGGAAATATTTAAAATAACACGACACGACTGTAAGCTAGTTTCGCTGTTTTTCCCCCTCTAGCAGCGGCGCAGCGCGCTGAGTGTGTGTGTGTGTGTGTGTGTGCGCAGCCAGCTGTCCCATTTATTTATTACTGAGGAAATATTTAAAATAACACGACACGACAACTTGTACACATCTGTCCCACAAAAAATACGTTGCGGTTAAGTTCTGCTCAGCTCCACGCCTCTTTGAAGCCGCGCTGCAGCATATGAACACGTTTCTTTGAGCGGGACATGCCCGCTTTCAACTGTTGTCTTATGAATGACCTGGGGAGGGTTAAATCTGGACTGGTCTGTGTGGGAATAACGCGGGTTTGATTTATGAAAGGGGCTTTAGTTTTTCCACTCTAATCTTCTTTAAATTAGCACATTTTACAATTATTTTACCCCTGATATATGCTTTAGCCGCATCCCATAATATTATAAGGCTAACTGTTCCATTATCACTAAATTCTAAGTAAGTTTTAAGCACTTCTGCCATTTGCGTTTGAATGTCATACTATTTAATAAATTTGTGCTAAAGGTTCAGTATGTAATTTTTGGAACACGCTGGAACTTAGGAAAATTTTGAACAGAGACACGTTTCTGGTCCCTCCCTCTCAGGCTTGCTCTTGCCCTGCTGAAATTCAAATTCAAGCTCTGTTTTTATTGGCTGATTCAAATTCAAGCTCTGTTTTTATTGGCTGGTTAACGGTGGGTCACTGTGGCTTTTTAGAAATGCTTTTAGAGAAGCAAGGGGACAATAGTTTTTTTCAGAGATTACTTGTCTAAAATCAGTATGTCAGGAGGTAGTGACAGAGTGAAGAAATACGTTAAAAATATATTGTTAGAAAAGTTACATACAGCTCCTTTAAGCCTTCACAAGGTGTTTTTAGGGCTTGTAACTAAATTAATTTTCATAGTCAAACCAGAATGATCGGAAATGTCTCTTTGTCCTATTATACAATCTTTCACTCTGTGAAGGTCCTTATTGAACATAAAAAATAATAAATTCTGGTATGTATGTTATGCCTAGGTGAGTAAAAAGTAAATTCACAGTCATGTTTATGGAAATATCTCCATATATCAGCGAGTCCCAATTCTTGCAGGATTTTTTTAAATTGCTTTTTTAAGCGAGACCGTCCTCATTCTCTGCTAGTTGTATTCATTTTTGGGTTTATGAGTAAATTAAAATCACCTGCACATATACATGTGCCACTTGCTTCTACAGCCACAAGCATAAAACCACCTTAAAGAAGTCTATGCTACTACCAGTGGGGGCATAGCTATGACATAGAGTGACCTCTTTTTGTTCCAGTTTCCCCTTTAACAACACAAAACTGCCTTCTTTATCTTTATGTTCTGCAATAAAAACAAACCTGATATTGTTTGATATAAGAATGGCTACCCCTCTTTTTTTCCCAGATCTGTGAGAAGAATAATATGTTTTTCTATAACCCATTTTTTATTTTCTCATGTTCTTCATTCGACAAATGTGTTTCCTGCAAGAAACCAATGCCAACCTGTTCTCGTTTAAACTTTGAAATGATCTTGCTTCTTTTAATGGGATTTTTTATACCATTCACATTCAAAGTCTGTTTATTATAATACTGCATATCCTCTAAATACAAACATGTTTTTTCCACCTGTGTGACAACACTCCTAGCCCTCAGAACACACAAAGAACAGAAATACATAAAAACATAACTTGTCATAACAATGAACAGGGCTTCCAAATAAGAGGATCCTTTATTCCTCTTAGGGAAACTGCCACTACGTGGGGCCCCTGCTTAGTTGCCTACTTAAAGAAAGGAAACTGAAAAGATTAATTTAAGAGTCACCTGCATCGGTTCTACATCACTCCCGTTATGAAGGGGCATCACTAGGGATTGGAATTGATAAGAATTTAGCAATTCCAATTCCTTTATCGATATAGTTATCGATTCAATTCCTTATCAATTCTCTTATCAATTATCATTGGGTTAGGCAATAAAATATAGTAAACCATTTGTGTGCATAAAGTATTTAATGATCTTTCACCAAAACAAAAATATAAGTTGTATGAATAATGAATTCCTAATTAACAATAACACATCGTCAAAAAACGTTGGAATTGGTGATAGGCTTCTATACAGTTGGACTTCTCGATCCAGTCTCTGAGCTACGGAGATGGGGGCCTGCTGCACTGACAGAAGCTTTCTGTCCTCTTCCTCAAAAAATTCTTCTAGTGGTGTCTTTTTTTGCTTCTTTACGGGAGGCATTTGAAATTATTGACATAACGACAACTTGTAATTCACAAGTTTAAATTTTAATCCATGCAATTTATCATCTTTCATTACAAAAAACAAAACTTACGTGGTAGTTATCATCATCTTCATCTGCGTCACTCTGTGTCTCTCCCATCTCTGCCATCTTTAGAAAAAAATCACCATGCAAGAAATTGAAATCAGTCAATCATGAAAAACAGTGTTTTTTTAGTGTACATTTTCTAATTCAAATACCTCTGCTGTTGTTACTGCGGCTGCCTGAGTGTTTTCTGCCACCGCTGCTGCCCGAAAGGAGAAGCTAAAGGTGTGCTAGCACCACTGGTGCTAGCACCAGCCTCTGAGCCAGCCAGACTCTGGCAATCCTCGTCAACTAAATGTTATTACAGGAGAGGGAGATTTATAAAATACAGTGGAAGCAGTACAGCAAAAAGGTAACAAGTGAAAGAAACTGTAGGAATTTAACGTTACCTGCTGCAACATTTAAAACGGAGGTGGACGCTTTATCTCGACTTCCTTCACCACCTAGCAGTGTGTTAAAGATGGTACATTTGTTCAAACTAACCGCATGCTGAGTGCTCAAATGCTTCATGTTAGAAGTATTTCCGCCCTTTATAGTAATCAATGCGTTGCATGTGTTGCAAGTAGCCCTAGTCTCATCTTTTTTAGTGAAGTGAAGCCACACGGTGGACCGCTTCCACTTGATGCTATGTTGAATACGAAATATTCAATAACATATATTAATATATTATAATATTCAATAACAACATGGACTAGAAATGGATACGTCTTTATCAAAGCAAAGGAAGGGTCTCAGCCTAAAATGATAAAAGAGCTGACGGATCTGGATGAATTCAAGAGATGAAAAATTACAAATCAATGAAACAACTCACAATCAAAATGGATAAAATATACAGTGGAATGAACAAATACATTAGAACATGACAACATACGAAGACTCAGAACCTAAAATATATAATGTTGAAAATGTGATTGATGCACATTTTTTTCCTGTAATAAAAGATAGCGAATATTATAATGAAGAGCAGTTTAATGACATCAATATATCAAATGGAGTTCTCTCCATTATTCACTTTAATAGCAGAAGTATAAATGCAAACATATCCAAAATAACAGATTACTTAAAACAATTAAATAGAACTTTTACGATAATAGCGCTGTCAGAGACATGGCTTAATGATGATAACACAAGTAATATTCACATCGAGGGGTATGAATTATATCATATGAACAGAAATAATAAAAGAGGTGGTGGTGTCGCACTATTTGTCAATAATGAAATAAAATGTAAATTAAATAATGAAATGTCAATAATAGTTGATAATATTATGGAAATGATAACAATAGAAATTATAAACAAAAACGATAAAAACATAATAATAAGTTGTGTATATAGATCACCAGGAGCAAATATAGAAATATTCACTGATAAAATCTTGGAACTAATGGAGAAGAGTTTTAATAAAAATATTTTTTTGTGTGGAGACTTTAACATTGATATGGGAAATAAAACAGATTCAAATAACATAAGCACATTTATAAACTCAATGTACAGTTTAAATATGTATCCATTGATATCAAAGCCAACAAGAATTACAACTCATAGTGCCACAATAATTGATAATATTTTCACAAATATAACAAATGGGGATGTGATAGGTGGTATCTTAACGACCGACTTAAGTGATCATTTACCAGTTTTCACAATCTTTAAAAATGATCAAAATATCACAAAAGCAGTCACAACGAAGAAAAAAATCATAAACACATCAAAAAAAGTTTTGGAAAAATTGAAAGAGGATCTGGATAAACAAGACTGGAATGATGTGTATGTTGATGATGCGAACAGAGCATATGATGAGTTTATGAATATCTTGGAAAGCCTGTATGAAAAGAATTGTGTGCAAACAAATTACACAAAGAGAAATACGAATGATCAACCATGGATGACAAAAGGGTTAAGAAATGCATGTAAAAAAAAGAATTATTTGTATTCATGTTTCTTGAAATTGCGAAGTCAGAGCGCAGAAGAAAAATATAAAAAGTATAAAAATAAATTAGTAGGGATTATAAGGAAACATAAGAAAGAATATTATAGTAAATTATTAGATAAAACTAATGGTGATATGAAAGCAACATGGCGAGTAATGAATGGTGTACTGAAGAATCATAAAGCAAAAACTGGTATTTCAAAATATTTTGTAAAAGACAACGATGAAGTTCATGATGAAAATGAAATTGTAAATGGATTTAATCAATATTTCGTGAATGTTGGATCAAGCCTTGCAGCTAAGATACCAAAAGTAGATAAAAATATGATCCACTCAATTACAGGTTGTGCAAATAGTATTTTCCTAAATGGAACTAACAAAGAGGAAATAATGAATGTAGTAAAACATCTTACAGACAAGAGATCGAAAGACTGGGTGGACATGGATATGATGTTTGTAAAGGACATAATGAGCCATGTTATTGAGCCGTTCACATACATATGTAACTTATCATTTTCAACAGGAATTTTTCCAGATAATATGAAAGTAGCTAAGGTCGTTCCTCTTTTTAAAAATGGTGATAAATGTGTATTCAACAATTATAGACCTATATCCTTGTTACCACAGTTTTCAAAAATTCTTGAAAAACTATTTGTAAACAGACTAGACCAATTTATAGATAAACAAAATATTCTAAGCAACAGTCAGTATGGGTTTAGATCAAAAAACTCTACATCAATGGCTCTCATGGAATTAATGGAACAAATAACTACTGCTGTCGATCAAAAACAACATTGTATCAGTATCTTTGTTGATTTAAAAAAAGCATTCGATACTATTGATCACACCATTCTCCTTGAAAAACTGAACAAATATGGTATTAGAGGACCAGCATTACAGTGGGTATCTAGCTACTTAAAAAATAGGAAACAATTTGTACAAATAAATGATGTAAGATCTGACCTCTGTAATATCACATGTGGAGTTCCCCAAGGCTCTGTACTTGGACCAAAGCTTTTTATTTTATATGTGAATGACTTGGTAAATGTGTCAGGACTCCTTAAATGTGTACTTTTCGCTGATGATACCACTTTTTTCTGTTCAGGTGAAGATATAGAACAAATGTTAGAATTGATAAAGACAGAATTTGTCAAGATACAAACTTGGTTTAAAATAAATAAATTATCATTAAATCTAGAGAAAACTAATTACATGATATTCGGTAATAAAAAGAAAACTGTTGATGTTCCACTCAAAATTGAGGATGTTGAGATTTGTAGAGTGAATGAGGTGAAGTTTTTGGGTGTTATCATTGATGACAAACTGACATGGAAACAACACATAAATTCTGTAAGAATAAAAATAGCTAAATCGATAGCAGTACTGTACAAAGTCAGAGACCTATTGAATGATAAAGCTCTGTATTTGTTGTATAACACAATCATTGTTCCACACTTAATCTATTGTATTGATGTTTGGGGGAAAGCGTGTAAAACAATCACAAAGCCTATTTTTGTATTACAGAAAAGAGCTGTAAGAATTATCACTAGAAAGCATTACCGTCATCCATCAAGTACATTATTTTATCAACTAAAATTATTGAAGTTCCATGATTTGGTAGACTATAATATTTTATCAGTTATGTATAGAGCTCAAAATAATGCATTACCTTTAAATATCCAAATGCACTTTGTTAAAAGACAAAGTTGTTATAATCTTAAGGGAACAGAGTTGTTTGTAAAACCACAATTCAGAACCAGTTTGAAGGGACGTTCTACCTCAATCCAGGGAATTAGATTATGGAATGGCTTGGAGAATGTAGTTAAAAATGCCAAGTCAATGTTTACATTTAAAAAAATGATCAAAACAAATGTGTTAAAAAAATATATGTGAAATAACGTAATGTGTATTGTATTAGTTAGAAAATTAGAAAGAGTTAGTCATTTTGTACTGTTGGTTGAAGAATATTATTGTTTAACCTGATTGTTGGAAAAGGTCTGATGCTAAACATAGTAAGTGGTTATGCTCCACAGGTTGGATGTGATGAGGAGGAGAAAGATAAATTTTGGAAAGATTTGGATGAAGTGATAGAGAGTATTCCCAGGGAGGAAAGAGTGGTGATTGGAGCAGACCTGAATGGACATGTTGGTGAAGGAAACAGAGGGGATGAGGAAGTGATGGGTAGGTTTGGTGTCAAGGAAAGAAACCAGGAAGGACAGATGGTGGTGGATTTTGCCAAGAGAATGGAAATGGCTATAGTCAATACCTATTTCCAAAAGAGGGAGGAACATAGAGTGACCTATAAGAGTGGAGGAAGGAGTACGCAGATCGACTACATTCTGTGTAGAAGAGGAAACCTGAAGGAGATTGGAGACTGTAAGGTTGTGGCAGGGGAGAGTGTGGCCAGACAGCATCGGATGGTTGTGTGTAGAATGACTGTTGTTGCGAAGAAGAGAAAAAGAGTAAAATCAGAGAAGAAGACCAAATGGTGGAAGCTAAAGAAGGAAGAATGTTGTGAGAAATTCAGAGACGAGCTGTTAAAGGCTCTGGGTGGTAAGAAAGAGCTTCCAAGTGACTGGGCTACTACAGCAACAGTAATTAGAGAGACAGGTAGGAAGGTACTTGGTGTGTCATCTGGACAGAGAATGGATGATAAGGAAACCTGGTGGTGGAATAGTGAAGTGCAGGACGCCATTCAAAGAAAGAGATTAGCCAAGAAGAAATATGACAGTGAGAGGACTGAAGAGAGGAGACAGGAATATAAGGAGATGGGACATAGAGCAAAGAGGGAAGTAGCTAAGGCAAAGCAGAGGGCGTACAATGAGTTATATGGGAGACTGGACACTAAAGAGGGCGAGAAGGACTTGTACCGATTGGCAAGACAGAGGGATCAGGCTGGAAAGGATGTGCAGCAGGTTAGGCTTATTAAAGATGGGAATGGGAATGTTCTAACAAGTGAGGAGTGTGTGATGGGAAGATGGAAGGATTACTTTGAGGAGCTAATGAATGAAGAGAATGAAAGAGAAAGAAGAGTGGAGGTAATAGAAACGGTGGACCAGGAAGTGGGAAAGATTAGTGAGGGTGAAGTCCGGAAAGCTCTGAAAAGAATGAAGAAGGGGAAGGCAGTAGGACCTGATGACATACCAGTGGAGGTTTGGAAATGTCTCGGAGAGATGGCAGTGAGGTTTTTGACTCAAATATTTAATGGAATATTTGAGGGTGAGAAAATGCCTGAGGAATGGAGAAGAAGTGTGCTGGTTCCCATTTTTAAGAACAAGGGTGATGTACAGAGTTGTAGCAACTACAGGGGAATTAAGTTGATGAGCCACACAATGAAGATCTGGGAGAGAGTTGTGGAAGCAAGACTTAGACAAGATGTAACTATCTGTGAGCAGCAGTATGGTTTCATGCCAAGAAAGAGCACCACAGATGCCATCTTTGCTTTGAGGATGTTGATAGAGAAGTACAGAGAGGGTCAGAAAGAACTCCATTGTGTGTTTGTGGATTTAGAAAAAGCATATGACAGGGTACCAAGAGAAGAGGTGTGGTATTGCATGAGGAAATCTGGAGTGGCAGAAAAGTATGTTAGACTGGTACAGGACATGTATGAGGACAGCAGGACAGTGGTGAGATGTGCTGTGGGTGTGACAGATACCTTCAAGGTGGAGGTGGGATTGCATCAAGGATCGGCTCTGAGCCCCTTCTTGTTTGCTCTGGTGATGGACCGACTAACAGATGAGGTCAGGCAGGAATCCCCATGGACTATGATGTTTGCAGATGACATTGTGATCTGTGGTGAGAACAGGGAACAAGTGGAAGAGAACTTGGAGAGGTGGAGGTATGCTCTTGAAAGAAGAGGAATGAAAGTCAGTCGTAGTAAGACAGAGTACATGTGTGTGAATGAGAGGGAGGCCAGTGGAACAGTGAGGCTACAAGGAGCAGAGGTCACAAAGGTGCAGGACTTCAAGTACTTGGGGTCCACTGTACAGGAAAATGGGGAATGTGGTAAAGAGGTGAAAAAGAGAGTCCAGGCAGGATGGAGTGGATGGAGAAAAGTTTCAGGAGTGATTTGTGACAAAAAGGTGTCAGCAAAGGTCAAAGGAAAAGTTTACAAGACAGTGGTGAGACCAGCTATGTTGTATGGTCTGGAGACAGTGGCATTGACAAAAAGACAGGAGAAAGAACTGGAAGTGGCAGAAATGAAGATGCTGAGGTTCTCCTTAGGAGTGACAAGGATGGATAAGATAAGATAAGATAAGAACAAATAGAAATGGTCTCCACCTACAAATATCTAGGTTTCAACATTGACACTGAACTGTCTTTTAAAACCCACATCTCCAAAATGGCCACTAAACTCAAACTGAAGCTAGGTTTCTTCTTCAGAAACAAATCCTGCTTCTCATGCAAAGCCAGGAGAACATTAGTAGCTGCAACATTCATGCCAATACTAGATTATGGTGACGTGCTGTACATGAGTGCTGCATCAAAATACCTACAGTCCTTAGACTCCATTTACCACGGTGCCCTTCGGTTCATTACTGACTCCAGTTATCGCACTCATCACTGTGAGCTTTACGTAAAATCTGGCTGGTCATCTCTCAGCACTCGCAGATACACTCACTGGATATCCTTCATCTACAAGACCCTCCTAAACCTGGTCCCGTCATACCTCACCTCCTTAATACAAACATCACACAGTCATTACTCCCTGCGCTCTAACGATTTAGTCCTCCTGTCAGTTCCTCCTGTCAGAACTGAACTAGGAAAAAGAGCGTTCAGCTTCGCCGTCCCCTCAGCCTGGAACAACTTACAGAAAGATCTGAAACTATCAACATTCATCTCTCCTGGATCCTTTATGTCAACCGTAGTAGAAAATGTCATCAAGAAACTTGACCATTGCAGATGTTTCTAACCACTACTTATCCAATATACATGTCATTGTTGGTTTTTTTTGTCTGCTTGTTTTGTATATAATGTATATAGAAATCTGTCATATCCTGTTGGTTTTGAACTGTCAACATCTGTTTACTGTGATTGTAGTTTTCTTTATTTTCTTTTTGATAAGTGCAAATGCCTATTGCCAATGTGACGTGTGCTGCTGACCACTTGACCAGGTCACCCTTGTAAAAGAGATCTCGATCTCAATGGGCTCTACCTGGTTAAATAAAGGTGATTGATTGATTGATTGATTGAAGATCAGGAATGAGATCATCAGAGGTACAGCACATGTTAAACAACTGGGAGATAAAGTTAGGGAGGCCAGACTGAGATGGTTTGGACATGTCCAGAGGAGGGACAGTGGGTATATTGGTAGAAGGATGTTAGAAATGCAGCTGCCAGGAAAAAGACAAAGAGGGAGACCAAAGAGGAGATATATGGATGCAGTTAGAGAGGACATGGAGGTAGTTGGAGTGAGGACAGAGGATGCAGAGGACAGAGTGAGGTGGAGGAGGATGACTCGCTGTGGCGACCCCTGAAAAGGGAAAAGCCGAAAGAAGAAGAAGAAGAAGAACCTGATTGTTGGAAAAAGTTGGTTGAAGATTATTATTGTTTACATGGTTTGACTACTGTTGTTTAATCTGATTGTTGGAGATAAGGGGCAGATATAATAAGATTTATTCTTCTTTCTGCTACCTTTCATTTTTTTTACATTTTGTACACTATCATTATGAGATTGTCTTGTATTGTTTCTTTTGTAAAAAAATGAACAAATTTAATAAACATTTAAACATTTAAATACGGCGCAGGTCTGTGATGTCATTACTTAAATGCGTCACCACGATGAGTCAGAAGAACCGATAAACTGAATCGTTAAGACAAGCAGCCTACAATTCCATGGAAATGAACTCCAAAGAACCGGTTCTTTAAAAGAACCGGTTCTCAATTCCCATCCCTAGGTGTCACAGTCCTCACCATACTCCTGTGCAGAGACGGCTACCTCTTAACGCTCTGAATGGTACTAATGAGCTGGCCTGAAGTTTTCTCTGTGAGGTGATAAAATGTTTCTTCGGTGTAAGTGAGGAAGATTATTCATCCGTAGCTACGTCCTCGTTGCCTAGTCTCTGGAACTCCTTTAGCTTTTCCCGTGTGCCCTCTCGCAGGCCAGGCACGATTCCAGCGCGTCGCGATCCCACTATATCCATTGGCAGAAGATTGTTGATCGTCTCCGCTGTGATGACTTTGGATCTGTTTGCAGCCACGGGTCCCACCGTGAATCCACGTCTTCTCAGGTCTAGCGCAGCCTCCTCTGCGCTGTTGTAAATGACAATGCCGGAGTCAAAGTGCACACACATTTTGGCCAGCGAGGGTTGGAACCGGATTTCATTCTCTTTGAGCACTTTCTTAACCGGAGCATACTCTCCTCTCTTCAGCTGTAAGTTTTCAGCATAGTCGTGGTTGAAGAATATGCGTTTTTCTTATATATATATATA
>JBBPBX010011457.1:21194-38020 GCA_038048925.1 Garcialebias charrua | reverse complement strand
TATATATATATATATATATATATATATATATATATATATATATATATATATATATATATATATATATATATATATATATATATATATATATATATATATATATATATATATATATATATATATATATATATATATATATATATATATATATATATATATATATATATACTTCTTCCACGCCGCACAGAGGATTTGCTCTCTAACGTTACATTTCAGGAAGCGTACCACCATGGACCGAGGTGGGGCCCCCGCTGGAGGTTGCGCATACAGCGCTCTGTTGACTCTCTCTGTCCCCAGATTCTTCTCACTGCCTAAGTCCAAACTGTCACCGAGTTCAGTTTTAAGCAGGTTTTCCACGTACCTCTGCATTGAAGTACCTTCCGCAGGGATGCCATATACGCGTAAATTATTCCGGCGTGAGCATCCTTCCAAATCCGTGATCTTCTCCCGAAGTAATTTCTGGTAATTTAGCAGCTGGACAATAGCATCTCTCACTCCAATGTACCATCTCTCTTTCTCTGCCATTCTCTTCTCCATTTCTCCAAGGCGCTTACCCATCTCCTCGGTCTTGTTGATAACGGCGCTAACCTGTTTGATTCATTTCGTTTGTCAGCTCGCTCAATAGGACTTTAATTTCCTCTTTTAAGCTCATTCTCACTTGCGCCAACTCCTTCTTCATTTCTGATTTGAGGTCCCGCATGCCCCCAGCCATTACTTCACCCACCACGTTTCTCAGTGAGCTAATTGTAGCAGGAGAGGCCTCATCCGCCATCTTCTCTCCTTCCTCAGCCGGGTGTGTTCTGCAAGCTTTGCTTTCGTGTCGCATTTCTGAGTTCCGAGACTGGACTTATCCCTTCTTATTTTTATCCCCACTCATTCCTCTTGAGAAAAAAATAACTTTTAACGTGTTAACACCTTGAATTAGGGGGGCTTTTATATCTAGCGATGCAGGACCTTTTTTCTATGCTGCCATAGCCAATCGCCATGACACCGGAAGTCAGGAACACCATGTTTGAACATAAGGGTGTCCATAAGGGCACTTGGTACCAGGACACCCTTGGTCGTAGATCAATGTTTGACTTCATGTTTGTGTCATCTGATTTGTGGCTGTTTGTTTTGGACACTTGGGTGAAGAGAGGAGCTAAGCTGTCAACTGATCACCTCCTGGTGGTAAGTTGGATTAGATGGCGGGGGAAGATGCCGGATAGACCCTGTAGACCTGAATGTGTAGTGAGGGTTTGTTGGAAATGCCTGGCAGAAGAACCCATCAGAGAGATCTTCAACTCACAACTCCAGGAGAGTTTTAAATGCATCCCAGCTGAGGCAGGGGACATGGAGTCTGAGTGTGCCACGTTCTACACCTCAATTGTTGAGGAGGCTGCCTTGAGCTATGGCCACAAGATTGTCTGTGCTTCTCACGGTCGCCATACATGAACTCAGTGATGGACATCCCAGGTAAGGGAAGCTGTCAAGCTGAAGAAGGAGTCCTATTGGGCCTTGTTGGTAGGTGGGACTCCAGAGGCAGCCGAGGAGTACCAGAAGGCCAAGTGGTCCACAGCTTTGGCTGTTGCTGAAGAAAAAGCTTGGATGTGGGAGGAGTTTAGTGAGGCTTTGGATTGGCTCTGAAGAGATTCTGGAAAACCATCAGGTGGCTGAGGAAAGCAGCACTTTATTAACACTGTATTCAGTAAAGTGATGTCTTTGGAAAGTGGAAGGAATATTTCTCAGATCTTCTCAATCTCACTTCTTCCATGGAGGAAGCTGAGTCGGGGGACTTTGGGGTTGGTCTGTCCATAACCATGGCTGAGGTTGCCGAGGTATTTAAAAAGCTTGAGGGTTCTTGGGAGTTTGACAATCCAGTCTACATGTGTTTTGTGGATTTGGAGTAGGCATTTGACCGTGTTCCTCAGGATACACTGTGTATGTGTGTGTGTGTGTGAGCTTCATGAGTATGGGATGTGGGGCCCGTTGTTACGGGCTGTTCAGTCCCTATACAAGTGGTGCGAGAGTTTGGTTTGCATTGTCAGTAGTAAGTTAGACCCCTTCAGGGTGGGAGTTGGACTCTACCAATGCTGCCTGTTTTCACAGATTCTGTTCATAACTTTTATGGACAGAATTTCTCTGTGCAGCCACAGGGTGGAGGGATTCCAGTCTGGTGGCCTCAGGATTCCATCTTTGCTCTTTACAGATGATGTGGTCCTGTTGGTGTCATTGTGACATGATCATCAGCTCTCACTGGAGCAGTTCACAGCCGAGTGTGAAGTGGCTGGAATGAGAATCAGCACCTCCAAATATGAGGTCATGGTCCTCAATTAGAAAAGGGTGGATTGCTCTCTTGAGGTCGAGGATGCGGTTCTGCCTCAAGTGGGGGAGTTCAAGTATCTCAGAGTTTTGTTCAAGAGTGAACGAAGAATGGAGCGTGAGATTGACAGCTGGATTGGTGAAGCATCTACAGTTACAGTTTTCAGACTCTGTACCGGTCCGTTGTGGTGAAGAGGGAGATGAGCTGTAAGGCAAAGTTCTCTGTTTACTGGTCGGTCTACGTTCCTATCCTCACCTATGGTCATGAGCTCTGGGTAGTGACCAAAATAATGAGATTGCTGAATACAGCACCTCAGACTGAAGAAGTCTTTCGGATGAAAGACATTTTTTTTTACAATTTGTTTTGTTTTGTTTGTTTATTCAATGTCCAGAGGACCAGACTTAACTTCTTTAGATTTTTCTACCTGGATTATTGAACATGCATCAGGATATTCTTCTTGTAACCACTTCCTGGATCTCTTTTCAGTGACTCATAGGTGGTTAAGTCCCTAAGAAGTGTCACAACTTTCTCATGATAGTCTTTCTGGTTCAAAATCACTGAGCACCTTCCTTTGTCTGCTGGGAGGATGATGACGTTTTTATCCTTGCTAAGAGTGGTGAGTACATCCCTCACCTCTCTACTGATGTTGGAACGTGGTGGTTTGGCATTGCTGAGGCAGGCTGAAACTTTGATTCTGAGTTGTTCTGCTGCAAACACTTTAATTTTGTTGTTGCGGATGGCTGACTCAGTGGCTGTGATCATCTCCACCAGAGGAATTGTACTTGGCACAACTGCAAAGTTCAGTCCCCTGGCAAGAATCTCTGTCTCTGGCTGGGTGAGCTGTCTGTCAGATAAATTCTTCACCCACTTTTCTGTCTCCCTGTCATGTATTTTTCTACCAGAGTGTTGTCTTCCACTGAATGTGTTGTTATTGGAATTGTGATGGTTTTGACGAGTTATTAATACGTTGAACTTGTTTTGTTGTCAAGTCTTGGATTTTGTTTTAATTAATTCATTGTTTGAGGTTCACATATGAAGCACTCATTTATTTTATTTGAATGTATTAATCAAGCACTACTAATGTACAGCTGTTAATTCTATTAATGTATGAACTCTTCATTATAAACAAATTATTTAAAAAATGTATATTTTTTATTTCTTTTTGCAAATTATTTTATTATGAGGTTAACAAAATCATTTAACATTAATTAAATGTCTGTGGTGGTTTAACTTTACAACATGGTAGCACTTGAATAGAATTTCAGCAAACACTAAATCAAAAATTATTTTAGCACTGATAATATATTGTGTATAATTACATAAAAATGAAAACTATATTTGATTTTTTTTCCATCGAGCACTCGAATGAACAGTTCTGTGTCTATGAGAAGTGTTGCTTGTAATAATGAACACTGACACTTATCATCAACAAAGCATTTCAATTTGTTGTTTCAGTTTTCTAATTAAAACTTTATTCTTTTGATGTGCTCTTGTAGCTTTTTCAGTGACAGGCTTTTAAAAATGATTTTTTAAAAAGGCAAGTGGACACCTTTAGTTAGTGAAGTGCGATTAAAAAAATCTGATTGCACATTTGAAAAACAAAAGCCACCTCAAGTTAAAAATGGGTTGCTTTAGAGGACTTGCAGATACCAACTGAATCATTTAACACAATAATTACAACATGTAATAAAAATGTCTCCATTTCAGTGTTTTGGAGGCTGTCAAGGCAAAGATAGACAATACTGTACTATTTTAGCCAGTGTGTGTTCTTGTGTTAAATTATCTCATGAACCATTGGATTCATTTTTTGTCCTACATCATTCTAAAGCTGGTCACTTTGGTCACTTGTAACAATCACTGTCAGGATCTTTGTTCTTGTTGTTTATTAGTATCGTATTTTCCAGAGTATAAGTTGCACTTTTTTTCCATGGTTAGACCAGTCCTGTGACTTATAGTCCAAAGCGGCTTATTTACATTTTTTTCCCTATTCATGATGCAATTTTTGACTGATGTGTTAAATGTTCATTCATGCTGACATGAACCAGAGAGTAAACATTACCATTTGCAGCTGCGAGAGGGCCCTCTAGGGCTTTGATAGCTATATGTTGTTCCTCTACCGCTAATCCCACCAAACATTCAATTGAGAAAAACTTAACACAAGTAAAATGCCCCCAAAAGTGATGTAGAATGAGACTGGTGAATTTACCAGTAACTTGCTTGTCGGACTCATATGCTTGTTATGTTAATTAAGCCTGTTCAGGATCCCAGTATGTTTCATGCGATATTGTTATTTCAGATTTTGTCTGTCCTTGCACTTTGTGAAATACCTTTCTAAATTAAAGCTGCAAGCAGCATTGAGGCCCTTGCAGCAAAGCACCGCTCCGGCCTTACTGCGACTGCATGAGCTCCAGCTAGTCCACCCAGTGGCCATCACAAACGCTCTCGTGCCTATCCCGCACCTGTACACAAGGGTGCACATTTGCCAAATCTTCAACATATATCTGCGACCGCCAGAGCTCCAGCAATGCCTCCCAGTCGCAATTGTGAATGCTCTCATTCCATTCCCGCACACGTCTACCAGATTTCGCATATCCCGAAACTTTGAATTCGCCTTCCGCCCATATCAGTACGAGACCAGCTGCAAGCCTTACAAGTTTGGCCAAAATCCGACCTTCCAGATATGAGTTATTGTGACTTCTTGTTTTGTTGCAAATGTTTGATGAGCACTTCCTTTATGCTTTTTAACATGTCATGTGTGGTAATCAACAGTTAACTAATACAGTTTCAGTCTTATATCTTACACAGGGCAAAGTTGGAAGAGTCACCCAATAATCAACTTTTTCTTCTCTGAGTGGGTGGGGCTTAAGTGATGTCATGGATCAACAATAACAATGTGTCTAGAAGTGCTCACTGATTACACATAATAAATCTGGTGCATATTGGATGATGTATCACTGACATACAACTGTTGAGTTAAACAACACCATCAATATGTCTACAAGTGCTCACTTATTACGCACAAGTCTTGTGTATATCGGATGAAGTATCACTGAGATATAATTGTTGGAATAACCTAGGGGTTGCACTGGAGTCAAAAGTTACCAATATCAATGTGTCTAGAAGTGCTCACTGATCACGCACAGAAAATCTGGTTCAGATCGATGATGTTTCACTGATATATAACTTGGAACAATCTAGGGCGCCACTGGAGTCATATGTTAAACCACAATACCAATATGTCTAGAAGGGCTCACTGATTGTGCACTATAAATGGATGAGACGGGCCGTGCTGAAGAACATGTCATGTGTTCTGAATAAGCAGCAGCTTTACACACTCACCCCATCTTCAGGATGACTGTGCATACATAATCACGGTGTATTGGTGAAAACTGGTGCAATGTTAATAAAAGCTCTTTGAATCTTTGAATCATTTGAATTTGAATAAATCTGGTGCATATCAGATTATGTGTCACTGATATATAACTGTTGGAATAATCTAGGGGGTGCACTTGAGTCAAAAGTTAAACAACAATACCAATGTGTCTAGAAGTGCTCACTAATTATGCACAAAAATCTGTTTCAGATCAGATGATGTATTACTGAAATAAAACTGTTGAAATAATCTAGGGGGCACACTAGAGTCAAATTAAAAAAAAAACTTTACCAATGTGTATACAAGTGTTCACTGTTTATGCACAATAAATCTAGTACAGATCGGATGACGTATCACTGAGATAGAACTGTTGGATTAATGTAGAGAGCACACTGGAGTCATATGTTAAACCATAATAGCAATGTGTGTCAAAGTGCTCACTGATCATGACCAAAAAAAGTCTGGTGCAGTTTGTTTAATGTATCACTGAGATATAACTGTTGGAATAATCTAGGGGACGCACTGGAGTCAAAAGTTAAATAACAATAGAAATGTGTGTAGAACTGCTCACTGATGACGCACAATAAATGTGGTGTATATCCGATGATATATCACTGATCTATAACAGTTGTAATAATCTAGGGGGCACACTGGAATGAAATTTTAAAGAACAACACCATTGTGTCTATAACTGCTCACTGATGACGCACAATAAATCTGGTACAGATCGGATAATGTTTCACTGAGATATAACAGTTTGGAGTCACATGTTATTTTATTTTATTTTATTATTATTTATTGTTATTATTATTTTCTTTTTATATATGGCCTCCCTTCTCACCTTATAGCCATCCTCTTCACACCATTATTATTTTTTTAATTTTTATTTATTTTAATAGGATAGAAAGAAAGAAAAGCTGAAAAGTAAGACCACAAAACATAACAAATACACACAGAAAGCCCAGGGCAAATACACCCGACCGACGTCTGTAAATCTGCAAAGAACATGACAGAACACAACAACAAAATACATATATAAAATGTATAAAAGACTTACCCCAAATTTACACTACATGCGGTCCGCCCCGCTCTGCAGGTCGCAGCTGAGCGAGTCCAGTTTCCACTACCTCCGCTCCGCTCAGGTCCGCCTGGATGCGCCGCTCCGAGACGCATGCGCGGGAATTGCGAGATCGCGCGATAAATCAAGTGATAAATAAGTAAGTCAGAACAAAACAATTCATTCGGTGGAAGAAGGAGAACAACAGTAGAGACTGCTGCCTTGATCTTCTCTCGTAAATGAGCGACAGGACATGGTTTGAGCAACAGGAAGTGATGTATTACATTTCAGAATAAAATACTTTATTTATTTATTTCTTGTATTGCGTTTGTAGGCGTAGTCATAAATGATAGTTTGACAGCATTTTTGTACAAATAAATCCGTATAGAGCTAGGATTAGTCCGCCCGTGGTGATTTTATTTTGTAAATACGGATGTTGTGCTCGTTCCTTTTCCTGTTGGTGCGACGTAATCTTCAAAAGTTGACTCCGGCACAGCTCCGGCGTCCGGCAGAAATAGAAACATTTCTAATTTTGACGGACTGCCGTCCGCTCGGCGCAACTCGCCGCCGTAGTGCGGAGCCAGTGTAAATTCTGTCATTGATTATAATGGGTGCGTATTTGCTGCGGAGGTCAGACCGGAGCGGGGCGGAGCCGGAACACATGTAGTGTAAATTTGGCGTTAGAATATTCATGGCTTTACAGTAGATTTCTATAAATATATATACCTGTACCTATATACATACACACATATGCAAGCATATGCAGTTATATGCACATCTACATATCTACATACGATACCTGCATGTGCATCCAGTAAGATGGCGCCCATGTGCATGGCTGCATTTCCACCTCTCCTGTTGGTGTTCGGAGTTTTTGTGTTTTGTTCATTTTTCATTGGAGACATAAATACACTGCTGGTTTATGATCGGAAGCAGCTCCTGGATCTACGTTTTGCTGCCGCGGTAGTCGCTGATTTGGATCAGTATGACCGTACCTTGGGGAGACCCCCTCTGCCCCCGCTGCTCGGGGACGAGCTGCCTGTTGACCTCCGTTGTGCTCTACGCATGCCTGCACTGAGAAATTGATCGAGACGGAGGAGGAAAGTATGTGGCTCACAAGCTGGCTGGCTGGTTAAGCTCAAAGCCCTGCGTGCTGCTTCGTTGTCTTCAGCTGGTGGTCTGGATTCTCATCGCCAGCTTCCCGCGTGCACGGCCCAGGAAAACAACGGCGGTTTGCGGCCGTAGCAGCTCTTTGTGGAAAGCGAGCCGCTGGCGCGTGCTCACCCACCTGCTGCTGGCTCGGATTACATCAAGATGTGTGTTGTCAATGCAAGATCTGTCTGCAACAAAACTTTCATCCTCAGGGATTACTTTGAAAGACAAGATTTTGACTTTTTCTATATCACAGAGTCGTGGATGTCGCTGGGTGAATCCAGCGCATTGACGGAAATAATACCACCAAACTGTTCGTATTTTAACGACCTACGGCAGTTAGGTCGTGGTGGTGGATTATTAACAATATTCAAATCAACTTTTAACTGTAAACAACTGCCCATCCCAGTCTCCTGCTCCAGTTTTGAGCTGATTGTTTTTGAATTAGGCCTTTCCCCTGTGACGTTATGTGCTCTTGTTTACCGTCCACCTCGTTCCAAGGACTTCATCAGTGAGTTTTCTGATTTCCTGGCTGAAATTACATCTAAATATGCTCGGGTGGTCATTTTTGGCGATTTCAACTTGCATGTGTGTTGTCATGAGAAGCCCATGGTTAAGGACTTTTTAGATTTATTGGACTCATTTAATTTAACTCAACACATGAACTCTCCCACCCAACAGTGCAGACATATACTAGATCTTGTGTTAACATGTGATGTAACTGTTTCAAACCTTGAAATAGGAGACTATGTGCTTTCAGACCACATGCCAGTTTGGTTTCAGTTCACCCTCCCCCATGTAACTCCTAAGACAGGCATTATTGCACGTAAAGGCAGGAATTTTAACCATTTAACTGCTGCATGTTTCACTAAGGTTTACAACACCAAAATAATTATTCAGCCCCCAGTGTTTCTCTCCATCATTGAAGAGCTGATATCCCAGTTTGACTCTGTTTGTTTAAAGACTCTGGATCAAGAAGCTCCTATAAAATCTAGAAGACCAAAACTCAGAGCTGAACCGTGGCTGAATGATGTGACCAGAGCTGTTAGGCAGCAATGCAGGAGGGCGGAGCGAAAATAGAAAAAAGACAGACCGCAGGTCTCTTTTCAGATTGTAAAAGAGAGCTGGTGCCAATATCAGAAAGCAGTAAAAACTGCTAAATCACAATACTTCTCTGGTATCATTGTTTCAAACTCTCGTAATCCTCGAGTTCTGTTCTCCACCCTAAACTTTGTTCTCCACCTCACTGAACAATCATTCCTGGAGGCCTCGACTGATCTGTACGAGAACTTCCGACATTTCTTTTTAGATAAAATTGCAACCACCTGGGCTCTCATTTCTCCTCCAACACATGATCCATCCATCCTACCTCAATCTGTTACTGTTTTTGACCATTTTGAACCAGTCTCTCTGTACTCTCTAGAGTAGGTCATGGGCAACCTGAAACCATCTGGTTCCCCCTTTGATGTGGTCCTCCCTCAGCTACTAAAGGAGGTTTTTTCCACTATAGGTCTCTCCATTCTCTCTATTGTAAATAGCAGTCTATCCTCGGGTGTAGTGCCAAAATTATTAAAACATGCTGCTGTGCAACCTCTCCTGAAACCTCAACCCTTCAGTAGTATCCAACTTCAGGCCTGTCTCCAGACTCCCATTTGTATCTAAACTTCTAGAGAAAATAGTTGAGTCCCAGTTGAAGTGCTTCCTGGAGGATCACGCTATCCCCGAGCTATTCCAATCTGGCTTCAAATCTCTCCACAGCACTGAGACTGCCCTACTGAAGGTTTTTAACGACATCTTCCTATCCACAGACACTGGTGACTCTGTGTTGCTTGTCCTATTGGACCTCACATCCGCTTTCGACACCATCGACCATGAGATCCTCATTGCTAGGTTGGAGCAGTGGGTGGGCATCACAGGGTCAGCCCTCAATTGGTTCAGATCCTACCTCTCTGACAGATCCTTTTGTGTCTCCATCAATGATTTTAGTTCTGCAGTGGCAGCTCTTAAATGGGGGGTTCCGCAGGGGTCCATCCTGGGTCCTCTCTTATTCTCCTTATACCTGCTGCCACTTGGTGCTATTTTCCAGAAACACAACATACCCTTCCACTTCTACGCCGATGACTGTCAAATTTACTTCCCCCTAAGACAAAATGGTACATGCTCTATTCAACCTCTGCTCGACTGCCTGGCTGACATCAGGGACTGGATGGCTTTAAATTTCTTAAGCTTCAATGATAAGAAGTCTGAAGCCATATTGTTCCTTCCCAATGACACAACCTCGAACCACTGCATCGACCTTTCTGCTCTACCCCTGTCTGAAAAACAAAAAGTCACAAATCTGGGAGTGATAATGGATCCTTCCATGAAACTTAACAGTCATGTAAACATGATCGTCAAATCTTGTTTTTTCCAGCTGAGGCGACTGTCTAAGCTGAAGCCCATATTATCAAAAAATAACCTGGAGACAGTAATTCACGCATTTATTACATCTAGGCTTGATTACTGCAATTCACTTCTGCTTGGCGTCAGTCAGGCCACCATTGCACGATTACAACTGGTTCAGAACGCAGCAGCCCGATTTTTAACTAGTACACGCAAAAGTGAGCACATTACACCAGTCTTGGCCTCCCTGCACTGGCTACCGGTTCATCTTCGAATCCAGTTCAAAATTCTCCTGTATGTCTACAAATCACTGAACAGTCTCGCCCCCGCCTATCTCTCAGATCTGATACACCCATATGTCCCTCCACATGCTTTGAGGTCAGAGGACAGGGTACTTTTAAGAGTTCCAGAAACTCGCCTTAAGCGCAGAGGTGACAGGGACTTCTCTGTAGCAGGCCCAAGACTCAGGAACGAGTTACCTCTGCTCGTCAGACAGGCCCCCTCCCTCTCAGTTTTCAAATCCTGGTTAAAAACTCACTACTATTATGTTGCTTTCAACACCTGCTGATTTCTATTTGACCGTTTTATTTATGATCTGCAATGTTTTTTATGTATTTTGTGTTGTACTTCATTGTGTGTGTTGCCTGTTGTTTGTTTGTTCAGCACTTTGGTTTGGACTTGTTCATGTTTAAAGTGCTTTATAAATAAAATGGTATGGTATGGTATTTGTATGTGGTTGTGAGCATGCATAAGTGTATAAGGCTTCTCTAATAGAACATTCAATAGTGACTGCGAAGCATCAGAGACCCGACCCCTAAGACCCGAGACAGACAAAGGGAGGACCAGAGCCTAAGACCACAAGAGTGACCCCGAGCACCGAGTTCCCAGGGCAACCCAGACAGGATGAACCAAACGCCCCCCCCCCAGATCCAACCATAGGGGAGAACTGTAAAAGCCCCACCAACGACTACACACAATGACCCCCCGGGGCCAATAGCGACATACTCACAGGCCCTCGCCAGAACCCGCTGCACCGATGTAGCCCCAGGACTAGGCACCAAGGCCCGGGCACCGAGGATGCACACCCCTCAGGCCCATTCCCAACAGGACCAGAGCCCCACCAGGTAGCCACCAGGCTGAGCAAACACACGCCCAAGTGCCCCGACCCCACACTGAGGGCCCCAAGCGTGCCGGCAGGCATACACACACTCCACTACAGGGCCGCGTGGCAGGGGCGCAACACCAAGCAGCCCCAGCTGTATCAAAGAGGGGGTAGTCTAAGTCCCGGCCTGACATGTAATCATTCATACACAGATACAATCACACAGACCTACCCTCATCTTCATCATCACTCACTCAAAGACATACAATAACGACACAATCCATTCATATTCCCTATACACACTCTATACACCCCAGGTCCAAGACATGTACCTGCCCCCTACATGGGGCAACCCACGCCCAAACCCAGGAGGTAGACCCATTCATTCTGGAGCGGAGAGGAGCTAACATCCAAGATCCGGCCCAACCTGCACCAGGCCAACAGGACAGGACACCCGAGTCCAAACAGTCCCAGGGAGAGCGTAGCGCCAGCCCCACCCATGGCAAACCCCTTGGTTCCAAACTTCCCGTAGTCTAGGACAACATCCAACGGCCTCTCTTTCTACCGGACCCCACCCCCGGAATGGCAGCCAGGGAACTAGGGGGTAGCAAGAGAGAAAGAGAACCATAAGACCCCGACACACATGCCCCATCCCCAGATGTGCTGTTGATGTTTGTTGTTGTAAAGTGCTATTAAAAAAAGGGAAAAAAGAAGGAGCAGAGGCTGGCATGATGCCAGTTACCCCTCCACCCCAACTCTAATCCAAACCCTTACTGTCCAAATGTAGCATTGGAAGTGAGCACAGGCTCAGGGGGCGAGAGTAGTGTCATCCCGTCATCCATAGCCATAGTGTCCACCCCAAGTTCCTACATGTTAATGTCATGCAGATGTTATGATTGATGTTATGATTGAAGTTGTATAATAAAATTGAGTCCCAGGTGGCTCTGGACAACATAGATGTAAAATTGTTGCAGCACACCTGAGTCCCAAAATCCCTACATGTATGAAATTTGAAAATGACGAGGGCGGAGGTGTGCGGTGAGGGATGGGGAGAAAAATAACTGCAGGACCAAATGCTCCCGCAGAGTCACATGGAGTCACATGTTAAACCACAACATCATTGTGTGTAGAAGTGTTCACTGATGACACACAATAAATCTGGTGCTGATCGGATGGTGTATCATTGAGATATAACTGTAGGAATAATATAGGGGGTACTGTGGAGGTTATTGGCCACTTATCATAGATTGCTGTTCAAGGGGTGGATAATGATCAATCATAGTGATTTTGGTGCACCTCAGTTCAAATCTGTGGAATTTATAGCCAACCGTATTGTAACAGCGTCACTTCTGAATTTGTCATGTCGCCACGTCCACATCCTCCAGCTAAAACAGTTTGCGCTTTCAGGCAAGTCAGACCAACTTGTTATATGTCTTCTAACACAGGATCATCCTAATTAGGTCGACTTCCTGTTGGTTTTGGACCAGGGCTCCAAGAGACTTTTTCATAGGTCCTGAGAAGATACAGATGCTCACAGAGTTTCAGAATTATCTGTGAAAAAATGACTTGGGGCTGAGGTTTTAAAATATTCTACGGGGCGCTGTGGAAGCTATTGGCCAATTATCATGGATTCCTGTTCAAGGGGTAGATAATGATCAATCTTACTAATTTTGGTGCGCCTCAGTTCAAATCTGTGGAATTTAAAGCCAAATGTATGGCAACGGCATTACGTCTTACTTCGCTACATCGCGATGCCCACATGCTTCACCACAAACTGTCAGTGTTGGAAAGCAAGTTACATCAACATGTCTTCGGTCATTGGACACACTATAATGCTGATTAGATAACAGAGGTCAGATAGGGATGATTCAACGTAAAACTTTACACTTCCTGTTGTCAGGGGGCTTGGCTTGAGTGATGTCTTGATTTTATCATCCAGTTTTGCAGGGGGGCAGATGTGGACCAATCACTGAAGGTTTGATGTCTCAGACAGTTTTCGTGTATTAGCGTTTCGTTTTTCATGGCAAGATGTCAAACTTTGAGGTCTGGCTCCACCCCTCAGCATGCTTCGAAATGAACCATTTAGACAACTTTTCAGCCCATATGCCTTTTGAACCAAATGGCCAAGTTTGAAACCGATTGAGTGAAATCCCTAGGAGGAGTTTGTTCAAATGCGGAGGCTTTAAACCGCCGAAAAGATGTGAAATTTGGGACAGCGTTCCAAAATGGCCGCCGTCCTGTTTTTTGTACAACGTTGGCACCAGAGGGTTTCTGTACATCTTGGGGAATTGGACAAATGTACCAAATTTCATGCTTCTTCGACACACTAAGGTTAATGTGGAGGGGGGGGGGGGGTATTTTGAAATTTTCCAGGTGGCGCTCTTGAGCCGTTTCTGTTGCAGTTTTTGCGACACCCTTAAAATACATAAATTTTCAGCAGTCTTGATGTGTCCGCTAAATTTGGTGAGTTCTGGGCAGTGGTGGGCCTCCCAACGCTAGGTAGCGCTATTGCGCTAAACCGCTTTTAGCGTAGCTAAATAATCTGTTAGCTTTACAGCGGATTGACTAAGTTTTATAATTCATAAGCGGGTTTGTGCTATTTTTATTTAAAATGCAGTACCGCTAATAACTAATTATCTATCAGTAAAAACGAAATAACGTATTTACGAGCAGCGCCGGATGTGGTCCGTCACAAAAAAGCGTCCCCCTCAGTCTCTTGGTGTGTGCTCTCTCTATAGCAGTTAGCAGCCAGTGTGTTACTCTGGAGCCTTATTGCTTGTTTTCGAAGAGTCAGACGAAGACTTTTTAACATGGAGGGTGAACTGAACTTGTGGATGTTTCTCAGCGGCCTACGTGACGCGTCTGGATTTAAAAAAAAGTTCGCCACATTAGCACTCTTCAAAATGGCGTCCGCGACTGCCAAAGAAGCCAGGATTTTACAACAAAACACGGTAAAACAATTGTTTCTTTGCTGAGAAAAAATATATTTCATAGCTGACGTTATAGCACAAGTTTTTCTGAGCTTGAGAGTTTCACGAAATGGTCAAATCTGCTGGATTTAAAAAAAGTAGTTCACCATTAGGACTCTTCAAAATGGCGTCCGCAGGGCAGCAAACTTACATACTCAGGGAATCACAAGGAACTCAGGAGACAGAGGCAACAGGAGACAATGCCAGGACAATGATAAACACAGAGATACAGACTTATTTTTGATTTGATTTGATGTTCATTCATTCATTTTAAAAGAACAATACAAAACAGTTTCATCAGATACAAGGATGAATAGACTTTTAGCTGAATGGATGGATGGATAGACAGTTAGCTGGATGGATGATCTTTAACAAGTTCTAAAATCATTAAAATTTAACCTCAGCTTGTGCCTCTGACCCAACAGAACCTCCTTCAGCAGCAGAACCCTCTGTGGTTCTCTGCAGGACTTCATCAGTCTCTCTCCTGGTTCTGGAGGAGTTCTGACCCACTCTTCTTTCCATTGTTGCTTCAGTTCTTTGAGGTTTCTGCTCAGCTCTCTGAAGGTTTCAGGTTCAGGTTCTGGACTCTGACTGGGCCGTTGATTTGATTTGATTTGATGTTTATTCATTCATTTTAAAAGAACAATACAAAACAGTTTCATCAGATACAAGAATACAAGTAGGATAAAATGAAAGGAGCAGAAAGAAGATGAAATCTTATTATATCTGCCCCTTATTTCACAGTTTGTTCAACCAATGATAACCTTCAAACTACATCACAAAATGAATAACTCTACTTAATTTTTCTAACTGTAATACACAAACACACTAAGCTACATCATATATAGTTTTTGAGCAAGTCCTTTTTGACCTTTTTCTTAAATGTATACATTGGGCAGCACGGTGGCACAACTGGTAGAGCTGCTGCCTCTCAGCGAGAAGGTTGCCGGTTCAAATCCCGGTCCGGGGCCTTTCTGGGTGGAGTTTGCATGTTCTCCCCGTGCATGCGTGGGTTTCCTCCGGGTACTCCGGTTTCCTCCCACAGACCAAAAAACATGCTTGTTAGGCTGATTGGTGACTCTAAATTGACCCTAGGTGTGAGTGTGAGAGTGGATGGTTGTTTGGTGTGAGTGAGACAGGTCCCTCTTGTAAATGAGTCCCCGTGACTCAACGAGGCTAGCCTGTATAAATAAAGGTTGAATGAATGAATGAATTGAATTTGCATTTTTAACATCACTCTCCAGAACATTCCACAATCCAACTCCCTGAATTGAGGTAGACCGTCCCTTTAAGCTGGTTCTGAATTGTGGTTTGATGAATATCTGTCCCTTTAAGATTGTAATAACTTTGTCTAAATTTCTTTGGATATTTAAAGGTAATGTGTTATTATGAGCCCTATACATAACTGATAAAATACTATATTCTACCAATTCCTGGAATTTCAATAAATTTAGCTGAAGAAACAAGGTGTTTGATGGGTGACTGAAATGTTTTCTGGTGATTACTCTTACAGCTCTCTTTTGTAAAATAAAAACAGGCTTTGTAATTGTTTTGCACGCTTTTCCCCAAACCTCAATACAATAGATTAAATGTGGAACAATGATTGTGTTATACAACATATACAGAGCTTTATCAATTAAAAAATCCCTGACTTTATATACAGGTACATGAACACACAGCATGACAATCACAAACACCTGGACAACAAAATGGAGGAGATAAGCAAGACAATTAACAGAGAGACCAGGGAGTGTAGGGATGGGGACCCATCACCTGAGAGCAACATGCTTACAACTGTTATCTTGAAGTTCTAGGGTGTAGAGAGCCACAGAAACGGTTATGGTAGGCCGGATTTGGCCCACGGGCCTTGAGTTTGACACATGCGATCTAGTGGTACTAAAAGTAACAAAAGAAGAAAAAAAAACAGCCAAATATGTCTGCAGTTTAGCTAACAGACTTTGGAATGGGTACATTTTGTCCTTGTCAAACCTGTTGAAGAGAACCAAACTAAATACTCTGAAACTCAAACAACTTACTGTATAACAGTTCATGCACCGCTAGTTGGCAGTGTAGTGCAAATATTGCATAACTTGCTGCTACCAATTGTTGAATTTAATTAGCGGATTAGAATTAGCTTCCCCTAATTTTCATAAGACATTAGTGCTTTTGAAATTGCGGACCTAAATAAATTAATTAGTGCTTTAGAAATAGCGGAACTAATTTTTGGATTAGCGTTGCCCACCACTGGTTCTGGGATATGTTAAGGCCCCCAAAAGGCCAAATAATTTGGCAGAAAATATTCAGCTCGGGCCTGAAACACTACGATTACAATGGGCCTTTGCAACGCTTTGCTGCTCGGGACTAATAAATGCGACTTAGGGTGTTTTCACACTTGATAGTCTGGTAGACTTGGTTCTACTGGGGACCAAAATCTGGAACATTTGTTTAAATTTTCAGCTGGTGCGGTTCACATTCACACTGTCAAGCCA
>JBBPBX010011457.1:6760-18736 GCA_038048925.1 Garcialebias charrua | reverse complement strand
GACTCAAACAAATGCAATAGTTTTAATGTTAGTCTCAATAAATGTAGCGGAAAGAGGAGTAATGCAGTAGTAAAACCCCTACTTTATGATGCTGTTACAAAGGACCATAAAGATCTCCAAGCTTCTTTTTGTGGTCCTTTGGTGTTTTAAAAGGAGAACTCAGTGCTTGACTTGCAACCAGACTACAGAGAGGATTGATCACTACCATCAACTCATCGTGCGCTCATGTTCACTTGTGGACTGTACACTTTTTACTAAGTTCAAAGTGTTTGTGTTCATAAAAATAATTTTGTGCTCAGTCAGTAAAACATGAACATGAGGAATATCTACATAGCAATAAAATAAAATAATTACATTTTTATTCCAGTTCAAGCAAATCTAATGTGGGTGCCAAAAACTGACCAGTCAAAGTAGTACAAAAAAGTAAGCTTTTGAAAAAAGTGGTCTTCCGAACTCCAATATTTTTTATGACAAATAAGCAACTTCCTGGAGCCAAGCAGCACCTATTAGCTGATCTGTTGAAATGAAAAGTGACTGGAACTAAAATAATTAGTTTTAGACAGAAGATGATCTGAAAAACTGAATAACAAATGGGAAAAAATATATTTTTTGTCCCCTGCTGTGGAGCAAAAGGGGGCAATTGAAAATACCCTCCATTTGTGCATATTGCAAGCATGGTAACTTGGCGTGTGGCTGACTCAAGGTGTGAGAAATGTCACTTCATATACAGGCACTCCCCAAGTTACAAACAGGTTCCGTTCCTACGCCCGTTCGTGTCGAAAATTGCTGTAAGTCGGAAGTACACACTAGCCGCCACTTATACCATATCATACCATACCATTTTATTTATAAAGCACGTTCAACAGGAACAAGTCCACACTAAAGTGCTGAACAAACAAACACGTAACAGGCAACACAGACAATGAAGTACAACACGAAAAACATAAAAACATTGCAGATCATAAGTAAAACGATCAAATATAAATCAGCTGGCATTGAAAGCAATGGAGTAGTAGTGAGTTTTTAACCGGGATTTGAAAACTGAGAGGGAGGGGGCCTGTTTGATGAGCAGCGGTAACTCGTTCCAGAGTCTTGGGCCTGCTACAGAGAACGCCCTGTCACCCCTGCGCTTAAGGCGAGTTTCTGGAACTCTTAAGAGTACCCGGTCCTCTGACCTCAAAGCACGTGGAGGGACATATGGGTGTATCAGATCCGAGAGATAGGCGGGGGCGAGACTGTTCAGCGATTTGTAGACATACATGAGAATTTTGAATTGGATTCGAAGATGAACCGGTAGCCAGTGCAGGGAGGCCAAGACTGGTGTAATGTGCTCTCTTTTGCGTGTGCTGGTTAAAAATCGGGCAGCTGCGTTCTGAACCAGTTGTAATCGTGCAATGGTGGCTTGACTGACGCCAAGCAGAAGTGAATTGCAGTAATCAAGCCTAGATGTAATGAATGCGTGAATCACTGTCTCCAGGTTGTTTTTTGATAATATGGGCTTCAGCTTAGACAGACGCCTCAGCTGGAAAAAACAGGATTTGACGATCATGTTTACATGACTGTTGAGTTTCATGGAAGGATCCATTATCACTCCCAGATTTGTGACTTGTTGTTTTTCGGACATACATACATGTACGGTACTGTACAGTTACCAAGCATTTTGCCTATCCTAACACAGTACCCTATATAATTGTCAAAAAACACATACAGTACAGTACATTTGGAGCCATAATGAAGGGAAAAAATAGTTAATTTCTTACTGGGAGCTGGTGAAGCCGTTAGTCCGCGTTTTAGCATGTTAGCTCCAGATCCCACCAACATCCAGGCCGCCAAGCCGATCGTCAGCATTTTAGCATGTTAGCTCCGGATCCCACCAACATCCAGGCCACCAAGCCGTTCGTCCGCGTTTTAGCATGTTAGCTCCGGGTCCCACCAACATCCAGGCCGCCAAGCCATTCGTCCGCATTTTAGCATGTTAGCTCCGGGTCCCACCAACATCCAGGCCGCCAAGCCGTTCGTCCGCGTTTTAGCATGTTAGCTCCGGGTCCCACCAACATCCAGGCCGCCAAGCCGTTCGTCCGCCTGAGACGTCCACAGAGTTCACAGAGCGTTCCCAGCTCATTTATCAGAGCAAAACAACCTCTGATCGGACACACGGTCTGTCCAAAGCCGACTGTTGAAGCCGGAGCTAACCGAAGCTAACCAAAAACTGCCGAACACTGCCAAAAACTGTCAAACACTGCCGAAAACTACATAATCCGCTTCTAATTAATAATAATAATGCGGCTCGGCTGGTTGCTGAGGCAAAAACTCGGGCGTGGGAGGAGTTCGGAGAAGCCATGGAGAAAGACTTCCATACAGCTTTGAGGCGATTCTGGTCCAACATCCAACGTCTCAGGGGGGGAAAGCGGTATGCGACCAACACCATTTATATTGGGGGTGACATGCTGTGACCTCAACTCGGGATGTTGTGAGTCGGTGGGCGGAATACTTTCGAAGACCTCCTCAATCCTACTGGCACGTCTTCCACTGAGGAAGCAGAGCCTGGGGACTTTGGGTCGGGCTCTCCAATCTCTGGTGCTGAGGTCACCGAGGTGGTTAAAAAGCTCCGCGGTGGCAAGGCTCCAGGGGTGGATGAGATTCGCCCGGAGTTCCTTAGGGCTCTGGATGTTGTGGGGTTGTGTTGGCTTACGCGACTCTGCAATATTGCGTGGACATCGGGGGCAGTTCCCTTGGATTGGCAGACTGGGGTGGTGGTTCCCCTATTCAAAAAGGGGGACCGTAGGGTGTGTTCCAACTATAGGGGGATCACACTCTTAAGCCTCCCTGGTAAGGTCTATTCAGGGGTTCTGGAGAGGAGGGTCCGTCGGATAGTCGAACCTCGGATTCAGGAGGAGCAGTGTGGTTTTCGTCCTGGTCGTGGAACACTGGACCAGCTCTACACCCTCAGCAGGGTCCTGGAGGGTGCGTGGGAGTTTGCCCAACCAGTTTACATGTGCTTTGTGGACTTGGAGAAGGCATTCGACCGCGTCCCTCGGGGGGTTCTGTGGGGGGTACTCCGGGAGTATGGGGTACCAGGCCCTTTGATATGGGCTGTTAGGTCCCTGTACGACCGGTGTCAGAGCTTGGTCCGCATTGCCGGCAGTAAGTCAGGCTCGTTTCCAGTGAGAGTTGGACTCTGCCAAGGTTGCCCTTTGTCACCGATTCTGTTCATAACTTTTATGGACAGAGTGTCTAGGCGCAGCCAAGCTGTTGAGGGAATCTGTTTTGGTGGCCTTAGAATCACTTCTCTGTTTTTTGCAGATTATATGGTCCTATTGGCTTTGTTGAGACTCTTTGGTTCTCAGGTTATCAATGATACGAAAGACTTCATGTTTAGCCAGTCAAGAGGGAGTCTTTTAATCGTCTTCAACAAGAACATTACAGCCACAGTTTCTCTGTCTAATTCTGACACTCCATTACTTTTATACAACAATATGACGTCAATAAAAGGAGTTAACTTCTCGGAAGGGGAACGGATGATTTTCTTCCCAGCAAGGGGAGGAAAATATGTACGTACACACAACTTTAGTTTGGACTCTAGATAAACAGTTTAGATTGATTCGATCTGCTTCCCGTCAAAAGGGAGAGAGTTTATAGTAATGAGGACTTTGCACGAAAGGAAAGATTAATGATTCTGTTTTGTTGGAAACTTTAGCAGATGTTTTCCTGAACTTCATCTGACCTAATATGCCTAGTTGTGTCTGACTTTCATGTTCAACGTTTAAAACCAACAATCCTCCCTTTTTGAGATAAATCTCAAACTAAGGCTAACTAATTTTACTTATCTAGTGCTACATGCATAATAATAGTGAAGTTAATAAAAGATAACATAAAAACTAGAATTGATTATATTGAAAAGTATCATAAACTTATCTAACTTAAGTTGTATATTTTGAGGCAGTTGCTACCATGTCCGAAGGAGCCGAAAAACCGCTGATGACTTTGATGTATTTGTTTGCGGGAAAAATCTCTCCTCGGGACCCCCCCTCTCACTGGAGCTCCCACCATGGGCCAGGAAGGGCAGCGTCCACCCATTGCTAGAGCCCTTTCTTGGTCTTGTAGCTATGTCTTACCTTGCTCCCTATAATAAAACCTTAGAAACTACGGTAAATGAATAGATGAAAGATAAAACCATTATTGGATATAGCCTTAGCAAAAACAACTTATCATGGCATTATAATAATAATAATAATAATAATAATAATAATAATAATGAATTCCATTTATAATGCACTTTTCATTAATAAAAATCTCAAAGTGCTACAAAGTGTAATAAAGCAAAGATCAAAATAAAACAAGTGATAAAATCAAATAAAATCAATAATAATATCGACTAAGATCAAAGATAAAATCATGTGGATGCAGATTAGGCTTGCTTAAAAAATAAATAAAATAAAACAAGTGATAAAATCAAGTAAAATCAATAATGATATCAGCTAAGATCAAAGATAAAATCATGTGGAGGCAGAATAGGCTTGCTTAAAAAGAAAGGTCTTTATGCTGCTTTTAAAGTCAACCAGTGACTGTGGAGCTCTCAGGTCGTCAGGGAGGGAGTTCCACAGGCGGGGGGCAGCCACACAGAATGCTCGGTCTCCCATGGTCCTCAATTTGGTCCGAGGAATATGAAGGAAATTACTGTTCTGTGATCGTAGAGACCGGGTGGATGAATATGGTGCAAGAATGTCCTTTAGATAGTCAGGTGAAGTGCCGTGCAAGCATTGATGGGTAATGAGAGCAGTTTTGTACTGAATTCTGTAAGTGACAGGAAGCCAATGGAGTACTCTGATACATGCTCAATAATCCAGGTAGAAAAATCTAAAAAAGCTAAGTCTGGTCCTCTGGACATTCAAAAAATAAAACAAAACAAAGCAAAAAAAAAGTAGAAACGTTTCGTCTTTCGTCCGAAAGACTTCCTCAGTCTGAGTTGCTGTATTCAGCTCAGTCTTATAAATAGCACCCTCTCACAGTGTTGCACAACCAGTTGGCTGATGACAGCCTGAAACCAGTTGCTCACATGATCAAGGAGGGCCATCAGCCTAACAATGGATCATTAGCACCCTGATGGTTGTTTGCTATTCACAGAGGGCTGAGTGATACTAGCAATCACAGCATTGTAAGAGGGAGACAGTTGAACCCGGAGGCCTCCACCCCGGTTTAATGATGGACGGTTTCTTTTCACAAAGATGGCCTCCTTTACTCCTCTCTCAAACCATCGTTCCTCTCTATCAAGGATGTGAACATCTTCATCCTTGAAAGAGTGACCGCTGGCCTGGAGATGAGTGTAGACCGCAGAGTCCTGACCTGATGCTGTTGATCTTCTGTGCTGGGCCATCCTTTTGGCCAGTGGCTGTTTAGTTTCCCCAATGTAAGACTGATCACAGCCCTCCTGACACTGAACAGCATACACAATATTACTCTGTTTGTGCCGGGGGACTGGATCTTTGGGATGAACCAGTCTTTGCCGTAATGTATTTTGGGGTTTAAAAGCCACTGGGACGTTGTGTTTAGAGAATAAACGTCTCAATGTCTCTGAAACTCCCGCAACATACGGAATGACCACTGGTCTGGGTCTGGGTTCCTTCTTTTCACCTGATGGCTGGCTGGAGTCCTGTTTGGGTTTCTTCTCTGCTTTCAGGAAGGCCCAGTTAGGATATCCACATTTCCCTAGAGCCTGTTTTGTGTGTGATTTCTCCTTCTGTCTGGCTCCTGCGTTAGTGGGGACGCTGTCTGCTCTGTGGTACAGAGTCCTGATGACTCCTAACTTGTGCTCCAGAGGGTGATGGGAGTCAAACTGTAAATACTGGTCTGTGTGGGTGGGTTTGCGGTACACCTCAGTTTGCAAATTTCCTCTATCAGAAACTGAGACCTCACAGTCCAAGAAAGCCAACCTGCCATTTTTTACATCTTCTCGTGTGAACTTGATATATTTATCCACAGAGTTGATGTGATCAGTGAAATGTTGGACTTCCTGAGATTTAATTTTAACCCAGGTGTCATCAACATACCTGAACCAATGACTTGGTGGTCTCCCTGAAAAGGACGTCAAGGCTTTCTTTTCTACCTCCTCCATGTACAGGTTGGCAACAATAGGAGAAACTGGCGACCCCATAGCACACCCATGTTTCTGCCTATAATATTGCTCCCCATATGTGAAGTAGGTTGACTGCAGGCACAGTTTCAAGAGTTGACACAGTTGCTCTGTGGAAAGCGTGGTCCTGCTGTTCAGAGTGGTGTCTGATTTTAACCTTAAACAGACCACCTCTACTGCCTCATCAACAGGAATGCACGTAAAGAGTGATGTAACATCAAAAGAGACCATTGTTTCATCAGTCTCCATGATGACATCCCTCACCTTATCCACAAAGTCCATGGTGTTCTGTATGTGGTGTTCTGAGCTGCCAACTAAAGGGATGAGTACAGATGCCAGATATTTGGAAACATTGTAAGTGACCGAGTTAATCATGCTAACAATTGGTCTTAAAGGTACACCTTGTTTGTGGATTTTGGGTAAACCATACAGACTTGGCGTGGCCTCCCCTGGGTACAGTCTGTGGTACAGAATACTGTCAATAGCCTTGTCCTGCTTCAAAATTTTCAGGCAATCTATCAACTTCTTCTTGTAACCACTTCCTGGATCTCTTTTCAGCGGTTCATAAGTGGTTACGTCACTAAGGAGTGACATAACTTTCTCATGATAGTCTTTCTGGTTCAAAATCACTGTGCATCTTCCTTTGTCTGCTGGGAGAATTATGATGTTTTTGTCCTTGCTAAGAGTGGTGAGTGCATCTTTCTCTTCTCTACTGATGTTGGAAGGTGGTGGTTTAGCATTACTGAGACAGGCTGAAACTTTGACTCTGAGTTGTTCTGCTTCAAAATCTCTAATTTTGTTGTTACGAATAGCTGACTCAGTGGCTGATNTACGACGGTAAGTTCAGCTCTTAGTAACAAACTTTAACTCGGGCTAACACAAGATGTGTCGCACGACAACATGAAGGATTCCTTTCATCGTCTCCAAGCCCAGTTCAACGGTCGGATGACGTTCAGCTCAGCCATTTTCTGCTCACCTTGTCCTCCTCGGGGATCAGACTTTCAGCATCTTTCTTGACGTCTTTCTGGGCCAAAGCTGCGTTGAACGACACTTTAACCATCCTGGAGCTAACGCTGCTAACTCTTAGCACACTCTGAGAAGGGAAAGTGGAGAATAAACCGAAACAAGTCGCTCCGAACCGACCAAACTGAGAATTGTTGTGACACAATCGATCAGTAAAGAAACCACACAGCGCAGCGCAACTTCCGCTTGTCTGTCAAAATAAAAGCACAAACACTTTTAACTTTTGTCTTTCCGAAAGACGAAACGTTCTTCTGACATAATGTGTGAAACTACTGCATTGCTTAAATTATTAGCTTTTAGTTAAATCAAGGCAACTCTAACGCACTTTCTAGAGACTTTTTTTTTATCTAAAGAAAAGTCATCTACAGTGTAGTCTGGGTGGACTTGTGCTTATTGGACAGGAGAGGCCAAACACAGAGAAATGGGTTGATTAAATAAAACTGAATGATTGAGCTTACATTACAACTTTTTAGGCCCGAGCAGCGAAGCACTGTGGAGGCCTATTGTAATCGCTCTGTTCAGGCCCGAGCTACAATTATTTTCCGCCAAATGAATTGGTCTTTTGGGGGCTTTATCATACCCCAAAACTCAACAAATATGGCGCCGCATCAGGACTGGTGAAAATGTATATATTTTGGGGGCGTGGTAAAAATCGCAACAGAAACGGCTCAAGAGCGCCACCTAGAAATGTTCGAAAGACCCTCCGCCGCATTAACCTTAGTTTGTCGTAGAAACATGAAATTTGGTACACTTGTCCAATTCACCAAGATGCACAGAAAACCCACTGGCACCAACAATGTTAGATAAATAGGAAGGTGGCCATTTTGGAATGCTTTCCAAATTTTCACACCTTTTTGGCTGTTTACAGCCTCTGCATTTGAACAAACTTCTAGGGATTTTGCTCAATCGCTTTCAAATTTGGCCATTTTGTTCAAAGGGCATGGGGAACAAAAAGTTATGAAAATGGTTCATTTCGAAGCATGCTGAAGGGGTGGGGTCAGACGTCAAAGTTGGACATCTCGCCATGAAAAAAGAAACGCTAATAGCACCTACACAAAAACTGTCTAATACATCAAACCTTCAGTGATTGATCCAGATCTGGTCCCCTGAAAGACTGAATGGTCAAATCATGACATCACTTAAGCCATGCCCCCTGACAACAGGAAGTGTAAAATTTTACGTTCAAAGGTCCTAATCTGACCCGTTACCTAATCAGCATGACATTATGTCCAGTGACCCAAGACATGTTGGTGAAATTTACTTTCCAACCCTTAACATTTTGGATGGAGCATATGGGCGTAGCAACGCGGCGAAGTAAGACGTAATGTCGTCGCCATACATCTGGCTCTGAATTCCAGAGATTGGATCCGAGGTGCACCAAAGTCAGTATGATCGATCATCATCCACCCCTTGAATAGGAATCCATGCTAATTGGCCAATAGCCTCTACAGCACCCTCTAGAATATTAAAAAAATTCAGCCCCAAGCCATTTTTGGACCATAATTCTGAAACTCGGTGAACATCTGTGCCTGATCAGGACCTATGAAAAAGTCTCTTGGAGCCCTGGTCCAAAACCAACCGGAAGTCAGCCATTTTGGGTCAAAGTGTCATTTTTTGGCGTTTCTAATTACGGATTTTAACAAACTCCTCCTAGGGATTTTGAAGGATTGCCTTCAATATTGGTTAATATGCCCTTAACACATTGGACAGTAAAAGTTATCAAAAGCTTGCGTTTTCATTTATGCTAAAGGGGCGTGGCCAGGCCTCAAAGTTGTGCTTCACGTCATACCATACCATACCCATACCATACCATACCATTTTATTTATAAAGCACTTTAAACAGGAACAAGTCCACACAAAGTGCTGGACAAACAAACACGCAACAGGCAACACAGACAATGAAGTACAACACGAAAAACATAAAAACATTGCAGATCATAAATAAAACGATCCAATACAAATCAGCTGGCATTGAAAGCAATGGAGTAGTAGTGAGTTTTTAACCGGGATTTGAAAACCGAGAGGGAGGGGGCCTGTTTGATGAGCAGCGGTAACTCGTTCCAGAGTCTTGGGCCTGCTACAGAGAACGCCCTGTCACCCCTGCGCTTAAGGCGAGTTTCTGGAACTATTAAGAGTACCTGATCCTCTGACCTCAAAGCACGTGGAGGGACATATGGGTGTATCAGATCCGAGAGATAGGCGGGGGCGAGACTGTTCAGCGATTTGTAGACATACATGAGAATTTTGAATTGGATTCGAAGATGAACCGGTAGCCAGTGAAGGGAGGCCAAGACTGGTGTAATGTGCTCTCTTTTGCGTGTGCTGGTTAAAAATCGGGCAGCTGCGTTCTGAACCAGTTGTAATCGTGCAATGGTGGCTTGACTGACGCCAAGCAGAAGGGAATTGCAGTAATCCAGCCTAGATGTAATGAATGCGTGAATCACTGTCTCCAGGTTGTTTTTTGATAATATGGGCTTCAGCTTAGACAGACGCCTCAGCTGGAAAAAACAGGATTTGACGATCATGTTTACATGACTGTTGAGTTTCATGGAAGGATCCATTATCACTCCCAGATTTGTGACTTTTTGTTTTTCGGACAGGGGTAGAGCAGACAGGTCAATGCAGTGGTTTGAGGTTGTGTCATTGGGAAGGAACAATATGGCTTCCGACTTCTTATCGTTGAAGCTTAAGAAATTTAAAGCCATCCAGTCCCTGATGTCAGCCAGGCAGTCGAGCAGAGGTTGAATAGAGCCTGTACCATTTTGTCTTAGGGGGAAGTAAATTTGACAGTCATCAGCGTAGAAGTGGAAGGGTATATTGTGTTTCCGGAAAATAGCGCCGAGTGGCAGCAGGTATAAGGAGAACAAGAGAGGACCCAGGATGGACCCCTGCATAAATCAAATAAGTCATAAATTTCCAAACCCTATAACTTTCACATTGAAAGACCGAAATGCAACAAACTTGGCATGAGTCATCCCTGTTGTATGCCCGATGATCCATTGTGTCATGTTCTGACGTCATCGAAGCCGCACCCCCTCAGAACAAGAAGTCACTTTTTAACTTGGAAAGCTCCCTCTCTGACACCCTTGAACTAATCAGGATGATCCTGTGTTAGAAGGCGTATAACTTGGCCTCGCACTTTGGGTGGACCTTGGGGAGCTGGGGGGGCTTGTTGGGTCAGCGGGGGAGCTGACTCTCTGCAGGAGCATTTGGGAGTTATTTTTCTCCCCATCCCTCATCGCACACCTCCGCCCTCTTCATTTTCAAATTTCATACATGTAGGGATTTTGGGACTCGGGTATGCTGCAACAATTTTACATCTCTGTTGTCCAGAGCCATATGGGACTAAATTTTATTATACAACTTAGACATTCAATCATAACATCCTCATGACATTAACAAATAGGAACTTGGGGTGGGCACTATGGCTATGGGTGGCGGGATGACACTACTCTCGCCCCCTGAGCCTGTGCTCACTTCCAATGCTACATTTAGACAGTAAGGGTTTGGATTAGGGTTGGGGTGGAGGGGAAACTGGCATCATGCCAGCCTCTGCTCCTTCTTCTTTCCCTTCTTTTTAATAACACTTTACAACAACACACATCAACAGCACATCTGGGGCGGGGATGTGTGTGTCGGGGTCTTATTTATTTATTTTTTTGCTACCCCTAATTCCCTGGCTGCCATTCCGGGGGTGGGGTCCGGCAGACGGATAGGCAGTTGGGTGTTGTCCTGGACTATGGGGAGTTCAGGGCCTGGTGGTGTGCCGTGGGCGAGGCTGGCGCTACGCTCTCCCTGGGGCTGTTTGGACTCTGGTGTCCTGTCCTGTCGGCTGGGTGCGGGTTGGGCCGGATCTTGGGCGGCTCGTCTCTGCCCCAGAATGAATGCTTCTTATCAGTCCACTTCGAACCGAGCATAAGCTCAGAACTTTGAATTAAATTCCTTTCTGGAATAAGTTATCTTGAGCCAAAAACCATGACTGCCACGACTTCTGCCGACTAAAGCAAGTATCACCGACACTGACAAGGTAAACACGTTTGGAGTCCAGCTTGGACTTGCGGGACCTACAACTCGTTTATGTCCAAGGCTGATCACAGTTCTTTACCAGAACCGAGGCGGACGTCTTAAGGTAAAGAAGTAGCTGTTTGCTTGCTGGAGGTGTGATGATATCTTAGCTGGACGCGTATGGAAGAGTGTCATCTGGTTTTATAAATGCAAGATAAACTTCCCTCTTTACAACCTCTCCAACCTCTTTTATTCCTCCTATTTCCTTCTCCTAAATTCTAAGCTGGTAACTACATTTTAAGCTAAGAGCCACAGATAAAAAAGTAATATGTCAACTCATTACCGAAGTCTGTTGTGTTACATTTAAGTCTGCTGATGCGTGTTAAATTGCAAGGAAGTGAAATCCGTCAATCAAGTGTATTGATGTTAATTTTAGTTGATTTATTTTAAATAAAGGGTAGTGTCTCCTGGCCTACCAACTAAAATCAATATCTCCTCGTCACTTAATGGCTTTATGATTTTTTTGTCCATCATAACGATCACAGAAATATTGGGTAATCTGAAAAAGAAAAGAATCCGTAAATTACTATTCAATCTGAATAAGTAAATAATTAAGGTAAAGGGTGTCAGTTTAATACTGACCCCCCCCCCCCAAATCCTTACAATAAGATACAACATACCTATGTAAATTGACAAATCACACCTCAAACTTTAACAGTAGGGGTTTCTTAAGGTCTTTGTAAAGCCCCCAGTACAGCTCTGCGTATGGCCATACGCCGCTGTACGCTGTTCGTTCGCAGAAGCACAAGCGTGGCCCC
>JBBPBX010011456.1:12727-48755 GCA_038048925.1 Garcialebias charrua | reverse complement strand
TATTATTATTATTATTTTTATTTTTCCATTTATAGATGGCCTCCCTTCTCACCTTATAGCCATCCTCTCACTCCAATATGTATTTTTTTTAAATAGAGAGAAAGAAAGAAAAGAGAAAGTAAGACAACAAAACAACAATTATCCACAAAAAGAGCACAAGGCAAACACACCCAACCTCCGTCCACAATCCTGCAAAGCACATGACAGAACACAGCAACGAAACATACATGCATAAAGACTGATAATATTCATGACCTTGCAGTAGATTTCTATAAATACACATACCCATACCTACAAATATATATACAGTATACATACATATACATTTATATTCATTCATATACCCATCTACATATCTGCATATATCTACATATACATCCCTGCATCCATTTGTGTGTGGTTGTGAGCATGCATAAGTGAATAAGGTTCCTCCAATAGAACATTTAGTAGCGACTGTGAAGCATCAGAGATCCGTCCCCCCAAAGCCCGAGGCAGACGAAGGAGCGATCAAAGCCCAAGACCCCAGGAAGGACCCCGAGCCCAGAGTCCCCAGGGCCACCCGAACAGGACGAGCCACTCGTCCACTCCCCAGATCCGACCAAGGGGAAGAACCGGACGAACCCCACCAGCGACCACACACAATGACCCCCCGGGGTCAACCGCGACAAATACACAGGCCCCCGCCGGAGCCCGCTGCACCGACGTAGCCCCAGGGCCGGTCACCGAGGCCCGGGCACCGGGGACGCCCACCCCTCAGGCCCAGACCCGACCGGACCAGAGGGCACGAGCCCCACCAGCAGCCACCAGGCCGAGCCGACAAACGCCCAACCCCAGATAGTGAGGGCCCCAAGCACGCCCGCAGGCAAAGGAACACCCACCAGGGGGCCACGTGGCAGGAGCGCAACACTAAGTAGCCTCAGAAGTATCAGAGAGGGGGCAGTCCAAGTCCCAGCCTGACACTTAAACATTCATACACAGACACACTCATTCAGACCCACCCTCATCCTCACCCTCAGTCACAGAAAGACAAACAATAACGACACGCTCCATTCATAATCCCGATGCACACTCTATACCCCCTAGGTCCAAGACATGTACCTGCTCCCTACATGGGGCAGCCCACATCCAAACCCAGGAGGTAGACCCATTCATTCTGGGGTGGAGAGCAGCAGACGTCCAAGATCCGGCCCACCCCGCGCCCTGCCGACAGGACAGGACACCCGAGCCCAAGCAGCCCCAGAGGGAGCGCACTGCCAGCCCCGCCCACGGCGAACCCGCAGGCCCCGAACCCCCCCACACCCCAGCACAACCCCTGACGGCCCACCCCCAGAATGTCCGCCAGGCAACCAGGGGGGTAAGAGAAAAATAAATAAATAATATATATATATAAATAAATACATAAATAAATAAAATTGAAATTAACAAATCAAGACCCCGACACACACACCCCCGTCCCCAAATGTACTGTTGGTGAGTGTTGTTGTAAAGTGTATTTAAAAAGGAAAGAGAAGGAGCAAAGGCTGGCATTATACCAGTTTCCCCTCCACTCCAACTCTAACCCAGGCCCTAATTGTCTAGATGCATAATGTTGAGTGAGCATAGGCATGGGGGCGAGATTGATGTCACCCCGCCACCCATAGCCATAGTGCTCACTCCATTCCCTATATGTGACTTTTATGAGGATGTTTATGAATGAATGTCTAAACATTTAGCTTGGACATAAGCATTTAGTTTGTAAACTAAATATTTAGGGTGGACCTAAATATTTAACTTGCAAGTTATTAGTTTGTAAACTAAATATTTAGCTGGTAAATTAAATATTTAGTTTGGAACTATGACAATTATAAATGTATGAATAACATTTTGCTGTTAATTTTTGACTGTGTAACTTTACAAACAGCCCCCCATATTAAACCGGTTCTTCCTCTTCATTCCTACAGGGCTAGGACCTCAGCTCCATCACTAGTACGTAGTCCCCACCCCCACCCCAGTTACAGATGATCAGCATCTGGACAGGATGTGAAATTTATCGACTTTAATCATCCAGTCAATATTTAGCTCAGGTACAGTAAGTGACAGAGTGATCAGATCCACCGATGAGATTTCTCCTCATTATTGAAAAAGCTGCTGATAGGATCACCATGTTCAATCATTCTGACAGGTAATATTTTCTTATATTAAATAAATTTAACATCAGTTCTTTTTGGAAACCTGATCAGTAATCAAAGCACCAATGGATTCAAATTAATTGGGAACAAATTGTGATTAAACACCGGTGATAGACTTCAGCTTCTGTGGATCTCCGGTAGTTTTTGTGTTTAGTTCATCAAGAAATGGGAAATAACCATTTATTGGTTTAGCTCAGACTCAAGTGATAGAGTCGTCAAGTTTTGACTCCCCGTCCCCGACCAGACGACGTGTCAACCTTCTTATCTGATGAAGCTCTTCAACCAGAAACATTCTCATTAAAAACATCCTCACCTTCATTTGTGTGCACGTGTTATTCACAGGGACCGTGAACGACACTGAATCAAACGACTACTTGAACTAGAACAGGGGTCTGCAACCTGCGGCTCTGGAGCCACATGCCGCTCTTTCAAGCTTTGACCAAAACTGACATTAAACTGAATTTTATGTTTTAAAAACATAGTTTAAACAGTTTTCCTGTCATTTCCTTTGCAAATATGTGGATACACAGAGTAAATTATACTCATTTTAACTTTATACTTCATTACTTCAAAGTAGAATACTCATTTTCTCCACAATAAAACAAATTGCATAAGTCTGCAAAGTTCATCGTTTTGGATTTGAAAAATTGGCTAAATAAATTTAAAATTTTATAAGAATCCAGTTTTCTGTGATAGACTTGCGACGTGGACATGGGCACCAGTGACCTCCTGCGATCCAAAAAGGAAGAAATGGGTAAAGATAATAGATGGATGGATGAATGGATGGATGGAGTTTGTCTTAAAATGTAAAAAATATCAATAAATGTTAACAATCATCTGATGTTTTTAGTTTTATAATTTCACACCTACTGGCCAGAAAAGCCCCGTCTAACAAATTCAAAGTGGCCCATGGGCCAACAGTTGATTTTGACAATTGTAGCAGGTTTTGCGGCTCTGGACACATTTAATTTAGTGAACGAAAGGGCAGAAATGGCTCTTTTGATCGTAAAGGTTGCAGACCCCTGAACTAGAAGATAAAAATTAATACTGTAATTGTCATATTACAGATTAAAGCTGGCTCCAGATTAGCATTTTAGCTTCACAGCTACCTTCAATGGTCTGCATTTTATTGGCTGGGACAGTTTGATGAGACAATAGTGTGAATGTTTATGACGCATTCACACTATGTGATCCATTTATCTTCAGTGTGTTTTCCAGCATCTTTCTCGTCCCCCAGTTTTCAGCTATTTCAACAAATCATAAATCAAATCTTTCAGCTCTTTCAGGACAATCCTGCTATGACTTTTGGTATTAGTGCGTGCAACTTTAGCTTTTTGAAATATTTAGCATTTTCTGACACTATTTTTCACTCAATTTCCATCCTTCAAATCTTTAGATCTCTTTACAACCTGTTACTGCTCCTTTCACATTTTCACTTCATTAATCTTAGATTGCATTGGTGGGTTTTCTTGACGACAGCCGTGGCGTTGGTGCGCCCGCTGAGGGTGTTGGCCAGATGTGCACAGAGGTGTCTGACCAAGGGACCATCTCCATTGCTGCTCCATCGATGCTGAGGGGATGGGGGGTCTGTACCAGTCCTGCAGAAATCCACAGTCATCTCCTTGGTCTTGGAGATGATGATGATGTTGTCCCTGCACACATTAAGACTGAAGGAGGACTGAAACCTCATGACATGGACAGGGGCTGATGAGTGGAGTGGGCAAAATGGCAACTGGGGACAGGAGAATGGGCGGGGTTGGAGGGAGAACTGGCAGATGGCACGGAGGAAAAAACTGAAATGCATCAAAGAAGAAGAACCCAACAAGAAGAGAAAGACGAGCGGTTTGCTGATGCCCCCCATCCCCGAGGGACTTGAGTAATGAATGTTTGTAGCTTTTGAGACGAGTATCTTTCTGGAAATGGGAATTAAATAAACCATAATGGTTTTGGTGAGAGATATTCAAGTGAGTAGGAGTTACACTGTGTAGAACAGAAGTCATTTTTGTGTTTTCTTGTCTGAGGCAGCGTTGGGTCCATGTCCACCAGCAGGAGCAGTGGAGGAGCCAGGGTGGCATTTTATAGACGCTGCTTAACACCAAAATGGCTGTCCGTACTTCAAGTTGTCATGTGTGTAGTGATATAGACCCTCATCTCTGACCTGGATTTACAGTACACCTTTTCACTGAAGCTCTCAAGTGAATCTCATTTTCTCTGAAAACCTACAGTGAAGGACAAAATCACTGTTTTATTTACATTTATTTTGAATCAAAGGACACAAATCAATCAGAAGAGACTTCCTTTTAATTTGCCTATATCATTACATGTGCACAAGATGGACAAATGGAAGGCATTTCCAAACCCCCCTCGTCACTCTGCGATGAGACAATAAATCTAAAAACAATAAAATATAAAGTGAAGTACAATAAATAAAGTTCAGTTGTTTTTGTCTTGAACCTTTTTGAATTTGTAATTATAGCCACGTTCACCTATTACATGATACAACAGCATGCCATAAACCTATTACTACTCTGCTGCCATCAAGTGGCTGAAAGTGGTACTGCTCAATTTATTTTTCAGTCAGAAAGAATGAAAATGTCACATCTCAGCCAAAAATTGGTTTATAAATATGGGAGAAAATCAATAAATGTGTCGCTTCGGCCTATAAGTTGCGGGGCATGTAAATTATGCAAAAAACTGTGACTTATAGCCCGAAAAGTACGGTATATTGGCAGAAGGATGTTAGATAAGCAGCTGCCAGGAAAAAAGACAGAAGAGATATATGGATGCAGTTAGAGAGGACATGGAAGGAGTTGGAGTGAGGACAGAGTGAGATGGAGGAGGACGACTCACTATGAGTCCTGAGGAGGGAAAGCTGAAAAAATGTCAGAGTTAGCCATTCTTCTGTTGTGGCCATCTTGAATCATGTTGGAACCAACAGACGTACATCTAAAGACTACTTCCATCAAGTGGTTCAGGAGATATTTTGCTAACAATCAGTGGTGATTGGGCTGTTTATACACATTTTTCTACTTAATAAACTTTCTTGCCATGAATTTTTGTTTTATAAAAGTGACAAAACATCTTATCTGAAGACCTCACGGCTCTCCCAGACCGGAGCGGATAAGTAAACTGTAAGGGGAGTTCTGGATCTGCACCGGGGTCTCTGCCCATTGGGAGGTGACTGGAAAACCTCTGAAGGGAGGCATCCTGATGAACCACCTCACCTGACTCCTTTCGATGCAGAGGAGCAGCAGCTCTACTCCTCGCTCCCCCTGAACTCAGCCATCCTAAGAAGGAGGCTCATTTCGGCTGCTTGTATCTGGGATTTTGTTCTTTCGGTCATGATCCAGACCTCATGACCACAGGCGAGGGAACGTAGACGAGAGCTTTTCCCTTCAACAACTCTTTCTTCACCACAACCAGCCGAAGCAACACCCTCATTACTGGGGATGTGCAAACCGATACTGAAATATTGATACCGCGATACCAGAACTTTACGCTCTAGAATCGATTTTCAAATCAAATGATCAATACTTTTGATACTTCAGTTATTTCAGGTAATGCATATCATTAACAGGAAGATGGTGGAAAGTAACTAAACCATTGAGATCTTGTCTAAATGAAATGCGGTTGGTGGGAAGGAACCACTTTTTCTTCCACCTGGGTAAGTGCGTAATGCATGTAAGTGGAGCAGCACACTGCTCAGTCTGTAGACACCAGTTAAAAATGTAATTATTATTTTATAGCTATTTAATAATTTATTCTAACAGTTTTTGATTTTCCTTTTTTTATGTCTGAAACACCATTTTTCACATATTTTATAGGATTGTGTCCTCTGTTGTTTTCTGTTGTTGTATAAGCTCAGGTATATTGTAAAGGAGGCCACTACCTCAATATACTCCAGAGTTTAAAATAAATACATAATTTGGATTCAATTCAGTTTATTAATACAGCGCCAAGTCACAACAGAAGTCGTCTCAGGACACTGAACAGAACATTCATATATAAAAATAATAATTTAACATTATTTATGTGAGGAGCAGACTGCTTTGAGTTTAACTCTGTCACAGAACTCTCATCTTGAGCAAGCATGAAGGCGACAGTGGAAAGGAAAAACTCCCTCATGAGGAAGAAACCTTTAGCAGAACCAGACTCAGGACAAGCTGCTTCGACCGGCTGGGTTTGGTAGGAACAGATACACAATGGCAGGTCAAGAATCACATTAAGACAGAAATAGTATCAAATGAAAACTATAAAATTTTAACAATTCATTTAAGAAATTAGGTCAATTTGTCCTCTAGTGGTCTAAGCTTATAGCAGCATAACAAGTGAACCCTAACTATAGGATTTATGAAAAAGGAAAGTTTTTAGCCCAGTCTTAAACTGGACAACGTGTCAGCGTCACGGACAGAAACTGGAAGTTGGTTCCACTAGAGAGGAGCCTGAGAACGTATAGAGCTTCCTCCCATTCTGCTTTTTGAAACTCTAGGAACCAAAAGTAAACCTGCAGTCCGAGAGCGAAGTGCTCCGTTAGGAAAATATGGAACAATAAGATCTCGAACGTAAGATGGAGCTAGGTTGTTGAGGGCTTAGATGGAGCTAGGTTGTTGAGGGCTTTGTAGGTTAGAAGAGTGAATTGTATTCTTTATGAAGCTTTGATTTGAAATCAACAGCTTTTATATATTTTTTTGATTTGCCAGACGCATTTGGCGTATTAGCAAAAGTATCGGTATCACCGATACTAGTCAAAAGTTTACTCTGTATCGGAATCGGTAAGGAAATTGTGGTATCAATCACCACTAATTACTGAAGACGAGGCCCCGATCCATCAATCAGGAACAAGACGCCCAGATACGAGTTAGTATTGAGAAACTATATCAATATGGGTGAAAGATATAAAATTATACCAAATTCAAAGGCTTTTTTCAGAACTGTTTAAAACTTTGGATAACAAACATAATAAAATATAAAAAATGATCACATTTCTGTTCATTCTACAGAAATGTCAAATCTTAAATATGATCAAAGTGAGTCTGATGTGACCGTATTTAGCGATTCAGACTCGCAGCTTCAGTAAAAAGTCAAACTGACGAGCTGAAGACGTTTAAAGAGAATCAGATGTTTGATATGCCGACGCCGTTAAACGCTGCTGAAGTTTTTCTCAGAAGGCATCGCCCACATCTCAACCATGAATATTAATAAAGAGTGCTTGTTTCACATTAATAACACGCCGCTCCTGCTCAGTAATAAAACTCAGCGATGCTCTGTGACATCCAGAAGTTCAAACGTGCCGGTTGCCACGGTAACATAAACCGAGGGAAAACGGTCCAGAAACGCCGCCGTAAATAAAAAACCAACAACAGCTTCAAAGACGGGCCTAATTAATTTTTACTTTGTTACAGTTAAGAACTGTACCTCAAGGTTTTAACCCTCGACTCGGGTTTTAATTAATTACCTCTGGGGGAGGGCTGAGCATCTTGGATTTATTTTTCTTTCTTTGTTTTATTCTCCATCTTCAAGGACGTTTAGATGTACGACCAACGCAAAAAACTCTGGAGGTTTTAAACGAATACGCCTTTTTAAAAATCTAATTATCTCAGTTTTAAGCAGGAATTTTGAGCAGCTAAAAGCAGATGAAGCAATTGGCGTGAGAGCTGAAATAATGTAAATGCACGACGACACAACAACGAGCAGATTTTATCAGCTGATCACCTGTTCACTTACTTTTAAAGGAAAATCTTAAAATGTGTTGACATTTTTATTTTATTCATTTATTTATTCATTTCAAATTTAAAACGAATAGAACAAAAAAATTACAGAACGAATTTAAAATGAAAGAAAGCAGAAGAAGATAATCTTATATCTGCCCCTTTTTAAAAAACAAACTTCCATTTAAACAATCAATTCAAGGAAAATTTATCCATGAACCATATTTATAAATCATAATAATATAACTAATTTATAGAGATTTTAAATATATAACATTCACACATAACTTTTCAACAATCTATTCTTAATCATTTTCTTAAATACAGATGTTGACTGAGCAACTTTAACATCGTATTCCAATCCATTCCATATACCAATTCCATGTATTAAAGTAAAACAACCCTTTAAACTTGTTCTATATTGTATTGTGGTTTAACAAAAATATCGGTACCCTTTAAATTATAACAACTTTTCCTCTTTACAAAAAGCTTTTGAATATTTGAAGGTAGAGTGTTATTTTGTGCTTTATACATTAGTAAAAAAAATATTATATTCCACCAAATTATAAAATCCTAGTACCGGTAACTTCAATTTATAAAATAGTATACTAGATGGATGATAATAATGCGTTCTTGTTATTATTCTTAAGGCTCTTTTATCAAAACGTTTCCAACTAAAAACAGCATCAGATGCTGATTTATTACCCGATAGGACTAAATGTGTCTCAGAGAAAACAAGAAGCTGAAATCAATCAGTGAAGAAACTCCTGTGTTTCTTAAGAACAGATATCTGCCGCCATCTCCTGTTTGCCTTTTTAACATCCTTCTTAAATTAAATCTTCTCCAACAAACAGCTCGTCCTGTGTGGTCAGCAGTCACCACACATTTAATAATCACATAGTGGTAATTATTCATTCAAGTATTGTTTCACACTAAATACTTCAAGCTCAGAGCGTCAGCTCAGAAAGCCCGATTAAAATAAAATAAAAAGCATGTTTTATGTAAATTTTGTCATGAGACAATTTACAAAACATTCAAAGATGCTTACGTTGTTGTTTGTTTAAAGTTATTTTATTTTATTTTAAATAAGGGGCAGATACAGTATAAGAATTGCTTTTCTTCTCTCTACACCCTTTTCATTCAATGTTATTTTTCTTTTAGATACATTTGTTTAGTTTGTTTCTTTTAAATGAATGAATAAATGAATTAAATAAATAAATAAAAATAAAGCATTCAATATAAAAAAAACTATTTCACATTCAATGCGGTACCATTTCACGATGAGGCTCCCCTTAAAGATGGCTAACCGTTTATAGATGCATTATTGATTCCTCTATAAATATTTTATAAATCATTTATAAATGTTTATTATGCATTAATTAAAGGTAACAGAGACAAAACTGAACAGTTTATTGCCAAATATGTTCACCTATATATTTCATCTACCGCTGTTCTATTAAACATTTCACACTAAATTATTACCTTATATTAGTTGTAGATGCCATATTTTCCAGCATATAAGTTGCACCTTTTTTGCCTAATTTGCATACACTGTGACTTACATGCTGAATCGACTTATTTATGTTTTTTCCCATATTTAGGACCCAATTTTTGGCTGAGATCTGATGATTTCATTCATTCTGAAATGGAAAATATTGAACACTAACATTTTCAGTCACTAGAGAGCCCCCGACCTATATGGCAAGCCAAGGGTCTCATTAATAGGTAAAAGTGGCTATTAATGAGACACTTGGCTTGCCATACTAGGCACCTTCATCTCACTCCCTAACTCCTGGAGCAAACGTCAAATCAGCTGCGTTTCACCGCACCACCCAGGTGAAATGCAGCTGGTTTAACCATTAAAGTGAATTTATTAAGTAAAAGTTAATCTGAGACACACCTTTGCTATAATTTTGAGCAAAGAAATTATTGCTTTTAAGTATTAATCTTGTTATCTTCTTGTTAAAGTCCTCCCGTGCACGCTCCCGTGGCCGCCATTTGGCAGCAAATCGAATTTTGGCACAGCACCGGCCCACGTTTCTGAGTTGTCAGCGGTGACGTGTAATAGATGCAACATATACAGCAGTGTGACGTGTATGGTGGAAAATATGGTACTTATAATGCAGTGATAAAGTATAATCTTATATGTTAGGAAAAAATGGGTTTACAAATGCTTATTGTGCTTATTTAGTGTGAAATGTTTAATATAATAACTCTAGATGAAATAGGTGAAAAGATTTGACAAGAAACTGGTCAGTTTTGTCTCTGTCACCCTTAATTAATGCACAATAAGCAGTTATTAATGATTTATAAAGTGTTTATAGAGGAATTAATAGCACATCTATAAACTATTAATTAGTCATCCATAAGGGGAGCCTTATAAAGTGGTAACTTAAATGCATTTAAATCACTTACGTAAGCAACCTAGCAATTCTTTGACGGAATGCATGTCGCCCGCTGCCTGTTTCTGTCCCGCTTTTACGGAGACGAGAAACGCAACCAATCAAACACCAATTCAAGATGGCCGCCGCAGTCAAACAACCGCAGGAAACACAAAAATGCATCCAACTCAGCCAATCTTACAAACATTAAGGTAAAAAATGCAGTGCGGTAGTGGCTGAGAGTCGTAAACAACACATACTCTGAGGGCAACAGCTTTTCTTGAAACTCTTGACTGTAAGTACTGTCTGTTAGCAAAATATATTTTGAAGCACAGGACTGATTTTAGTATAAAACACTCTGACAGTAATTATTGGATGTGAGTCTAAAACTTACAAAGTACTAACGTTTGGAGTGAACCCCCCCACAGCTAACCATCCTTAGCAGACATAGAAATGGTTCTATGTTGGCCAGTTCTTCAGACACAGAGTTAAAATTTGGTGTGGTAGTAGCTGAGAGTCGTCCCCAACACAAACAAGCAGCACACACGTCACTACTAATATGTTGCTGTTGTGATTAAACAGCAAAGTACTCGTCTTGTTTCAGTCAGGACAGACAAATCTTTATCCCTCACATCTGTTAATCCAAACGCAGAGGAAGTTCCACCGTTACCTCCTCGTCCCTTTCACTTCTTTAATGTTTAAAACCACTCGGATGTTGTTTCAACAGAGCGAGGCTCGTGCACGTGTCACATTACAAACCTGAAAGAAAGAGCAGATTAAATGCACATGCTTCAACAGAAATTAAATTCTGAAAGATGTTTAGAGCTAGAAACAATAAAACAAGAGTGCAGCGTACGGCACGTTATATGCCTGTCAGCAAATTAATATACAGCAGGGCTCTTCAGCTAAACTGCTCAGGGGGCACAGTTACTGAGAGCCAGCAGCTCAGGGACCGGACATCCAGCTGGTCCAGTCATTATGTAAATAAACTATGCATTACAATGATCTGTTATCTTTTAAATATTTATTTTGTTGCACCGGCCCGGGAGCTTTTCTGGGTGGAGTTTGCATGTTCTCTCTGTGCATGCGTGGGTTTTCTCTGTGTACTCCGGTTTCCTCCCACAGACCAAAAACATGCATGTTAGGCTGATTGGTAACTCTAAATTGTCCCTATGTGAGAGAGAGAATGGTCGTTTAGTCTCGTTTGTCTCTATATGTCCCTGTGATGGACTGGAGACCTGTCCAGGGTGTCCCCCGCCTCTCGCACAGTGATGGCTGGACATGGGCACAGATTTGAAAAGGAAGAAGTGGGTAAAGATAATGGATGAATGATTTTATTGGTGAGCTGAAGTCACCCGCAGGCCAGATGTGGCCCATGGGTCTCCAGTTGAATTGCCCTGGTCTATAGTAATGGCCCAGACAAGCTTGTGTAACCATTGACCTTAATTTGGGACCTTGACATTGGTGCTGCTGAGGTGAAAAGACATGTAATGTTGATGTCTCAAGATAAATTAAATTATCGTGAGTGGATCAGAAGTTATACCATAATACTATGATACAATACCGTAACGTGGTACTATACCGTGACGCAGCACTATACCGTGATGCAGTACTATACCGTGTTGCAATACTATGCCGCAATACGATGGTATGCCGCAATACGATGCCATGCCGCAATACGATGCCATGCCGCAATACGATGCCATGCCGCAATACGATGCCATGCCGCAATACGATGCCATGCCGCAATACGATGCCATGCCGCAATACGATGCCATGCCCCAATACGATGCCATGCCCCAATACGATGCCATGCCGCAATACGATGCCATGCCGCAATACGATGCCATGCCGCAATACGATGCCATGCCGCAATACGATGGTATGCCGTAATACGATGCCATGCCGTAATACGATGCCATGCCCCAATACGATGCCATGCCGCAATACGATGCCATGCCGCAATACGATGCCATGCTGCCATGCCGCCATGCCGCAATACAATGCCATGCCGTAATACGATGGTATGCCGTAATACGATGGTATGCCGTAATACGATGGTATGCCGTAATACGATGGTATGCCGCAATCCGATGCCATGCCTTAATACGATGCCATGCAGCAATAACGATGCCATGCCACAATACGATGGTATGCCGCAATACGATGGTATGCCGCAATACGATGCCATGCCTTAATACGATGCCATGCAGCAATAACGATGCCATGCCACAATACGATGGTATGCCGTAATACGATGGTATGCCGCAATCCGATGCCATGCCTTAATACGATGCCATGCAGCAATAACGATGCCATGCCACAATACGATGGTATGCCGCAATACGAGGGTATGCCGTAATACGATGGTATGCCCTAATGCAATGCCATGCCGCAATACGATGCCATGCCGCAATACAATGGTATGCCGTAATACATAGTTCCCATGTGACGTCACATCTGTGGAATTTCCGGGTGCGTGGAGGCGGACGGAGCAGCAGGACAGTCTGCTACTGGATGTGTATTTTTCACGTTGTTTTTTTTGTTAATTTCTAATTAATTGCAATGGTTACTTTGTGTTGGGTCAGTGGGTGTTCCAGTCGGGTAGACGTTTGGGCAACGCGCATGTTTCACTTAATCCAAAAAAAAGTAAACGTGAAGGATTTATCTCATCGGAGAAGCTCACAGCTGAGCAGCCCCATATCTGCTCTGAAGACGTCTGCTTTTGGCCGGTAAACAAAATATTCTACATAAATCATCTTGTGAAACAATGTCAGAACAATATTAGAGTACAACTGTCTGTGTGTTGGAGCTGTTTTTATTTATTTTTATGATTTATCACCGTCTATTGCTGTGGCTAGCTTAGCATGTCGCTAACGCGACAACGGCCTCATCTCTCCGCCGGTCCACTGGGGCGGTCTCCCCGCCGGTCCTCCGGGACCGGCGGGGAGACCGCCCCAGTGGGGGAAGGAGGACGGGAGCCAAGTCGTGCGGGCGACGCGTCGGTCCCATGGGACGTGCCCCCGCGGCCGCGACGGATCCACGCCGTCCGACCTACCTGAGCTCGCCGCGAGCCTCCGTGCGACGGACCCTCCGCTCCGGATGCTAACGCGACATGCTAACTTCCAACACGGTAACACTCAAAGTGCTGGTCCTGGTCCGTGTTGAGCCTGGACTATTTTTGGCTGTGTGTTATTTTAGTTAAACCTTTATTTAGCTGGTTAGATATGATTGAGACAGTTTACACATCTTTTTTGGATTTAAAGCTGTGAAGCTCCTCGGTGTGCGCTCCTCGTAGTAATTAAATAATTAATGATATCAGAGTAACTACTTGATGACAAGTTGTCCGCTTCGTCTGCCATGATTTCTTTCTCCAACTCATTCAACTCTGACCACTGCCATTTTGCTCTTGTGCCTTGGTGAAGCTAGTAATGTATTTAGCTGTGGTAGCTCGAGTCTGTTTTTTCGCCATTTCTGCCTTTACGGGTGGCGAAAAACCCGGTATTGCGCAATACTCGCACGTGTGTGGGAACTATGTATACGATGCTATACCGTAATACGATGCCATGCCGCAATACGATGCCATGCCGCAGTACAATGGTATGCCGTAATACGATGCTATACCGTAATAAGATGCCATGCCGTGATGCGATGTTATGCCGTAATACGATGGCATGCCGTAATACGATGCAATACTATAATGCAAAACAATACTATACCGTAATACGTCCATCTTTCAGTTGACATATAATAATAATAACATTTCAAACAAATCACAAAGAAGAAGGGCTGTTTACTTTTATTAGATTTATTCAGTTTTGTACAAAAGGCTCAGAACTCTGAAACTTCTAAACTGAACGTTTCCATCTGATCTTTAATTCTGTCCACATCTAAAGTTTAAAACAATAAACATGAATCCTTTAAATGTCAAACTCCTTAAAAAGCCTGAATCATTTCAGGACAAAGATCAGGAAGAGAAGGCATTTACATGATACTCAGAGTCCGATGCTACATTTGGAAATGAACAAACTCATACAAAAAATGATTGACTCCTCGTTCACAACACGCTCATGAACAAATGTGCCGTTTAAAAATAAACAACATTCAGTTCAGGCTTTAAACAGAATATGTTGTTAAAAAACTACAGCATGACCCTCTATGGTTTCAATACAAACATTTTATAATTAACTCAGTTCATGTTTTTCGTGCCGATTCACAACAAAATTCACATCAGAGCATATTATAATTAAAAGGTAAAGGATTCTGGTTCAAACCATAGTAGATAAGGTCCAAATCAGTCCAGTTCATTATAATCCAGCTACATTCAAACCAAGTTACATCCATTAAAATTCAGTACACTCCGTTTATAATCCAAATGTCAGATTAGGATGAAAGTCAAAGTAAGAAAGAGTCGATTTGCACCAAAAATCCAAGTCCAACTTTTTCCATCAAACCTTCACTTTAAAAACATGTGTTGACATTCTTGGCTTTTTGTATGATTTTGTTCATCGTCAAGAATCATAATGTACTTATTTAATACATCAGTTAAAGGTGCAGTCTGCAGTTTCTGTAGAATGCAGCATTTAGAAAAATTTTCAACAGGGAAAGCATTCTGGTCCCTCCCCCTCAGAGCCATATATGGCTCTGCTCCCCCTTGCTCTGCTGAAATTCAGCTCTGCCTTCCTAGCTCCGCCTCCACTACATGTCCTGTGGCAGCCGCTGCGAAGTTCTGTGTTTATATGTTAATAAAACGTTCTAAAAAATAAAATAAAAACATGGAGCGCTGGTCCAGCACACCAGAACACCAGGAAATCTGCAGAGCCTCGCGCAGCCACGTTGAACCCGAGTTTAATTCGCTCGTGACAAATTCATTCATTTCCTCATTTCAGTCATGGAGTCAGCGGAGGAGGAAGCGATCACTTGACTTTTGGCAAAAAAACAAAAGAAAAGTCCAGATCAGGGATGAAGAAGGGGAATTTAATACATTTGTGTCACATACAAAACAGTTTTGCATCGCTTTGCAATCCTTTGAACGAGAACGTGCGCGGCCGCTGGGGCTGGGACAGGCGGGGGCGTGGGTTAGGAGCGTGAGAAGTGAGAAGCTCTGTTTTTATTGGCTGGTTAAAAACTCTGTTTTTATTGGCTGGTTAACGGCGGGTCACTGTGGGTTTTTAGAAATGCTTTTAGTAACACCTGGAGAAGCAAGGGGACTATAGTTTTTTCAAAGATTACTTTGTCTAACATCAGTCTGTCAGGAGATAGTGACAAAGTGAAGAAATATGTTAAAAATATATTTTTAGAAAACTTACAGACTGCACTACAGAAACTGCAGACTGCACCTTTAAAGGGAGAGGTTTTATAAAATGCCTCGTTTGAACAAAACAAAGGTGATTTTGTGCATTTATGTAAAAAATAAATAAATCGTGATTTCAGTTACTGTATGTTTAATATGAAATTCTTCTTTTTCCTGCTAACAGTAACACTCTTCTGTGTGTAAACAGACCCAAACATGCCAGACTTCAGGTTTAAATCCCTGTCATGTGGCATGTAGTGACATCTAGTGGCACAAACGGTAAACGGCAGCCAAATAAAATGTGCACTCTGTGGGAAAATTTTTAAATAATTATTGCAGAGTTTGAAAAATCAATCAAAATACAAAGTTTAAAAATAAAATTTGAAAACCGACCAGTTCAGTTTGTGCTGGGATCCTGAAGGTTTTGCATCGCGCCACCTTCTGAGGACACTAAGGAGCCTAGTTTATTTAATTCAAAGTAGCGTGCTTCCTCAGGTGGCTGAGATCGAGCTGGTCTGAGTAGCTCAGTCCTCACCTCCTTCTACAGGTGTGCAGTGGAGAGCATCCTGTGCTCCAGCATCAACGTGTGGCATGGAGGCTGCACAGCTGCAGAAAGAAAAGCTCTGCAGAGAGTGGTGAAGGCTGCACAGAAGATGTTGGAGTCAGTCTCCCCACCATCACAGACATTCTACACCTCCAGATGCAGGAAGAGGCCACCTGCATCATGAAGGACCCCACTCACCCAGCACGCACACTTTTTTCCCCACTCCCTCAGGAAGGAGGTTGAGGAGCATTAAGTGTAGAACCACTAGGCTGAGTAACAGCTTCTACCCTGAGGCTGTTAGACTCATGAATAAATAACCAGGATAATCACTGTGATGACACTTTAATTGGTGATTTGTCACTTTATCCATGCTGCTGATTATCCATGCTGCTGATTTCTTACCCATAAGTTGCTGTATTCATACCCATCTGCTCACAACAGACTCATGTTCAAGCTGCTGTTTAATACACCTTATTATATTATTGTTTAGAGTTTATTTTAGATCCTTGTATACTGGTGCTTTATTTTCTTTAATATACTTTATATTTGTGGGTATATAACTGGGACATTGAGAACACAATTTATTTCCACTTCATGTACCGCATGTGTTGCGAATGACAACAAAGTCACCTTGAACCTCGATGAAGTAAATGTCCCAGAAGCGTTTTTATTATTCGGCAGCATTACAAAATTTGACTTTTAATTTAACTGAAATGCAGCTACTACGATCAGTTTTTACTGTAAAATGTATTTTTTTTATGGAATTTAAAATTCAGAAAACATTTTTTAAGCTGCAGTCAGAGAGACGGGGCTTTTTTAGCAGATATTTATTAAGATTTTCAGATGCTATTAATAACTTAAGCCTCGCCTCCATAGATGTGACGTGCTGATCTGTAACTTGGATCAGGAGCCTCCAGCAGAAAGCAGAAGATAAATTTGTCTAAAAGCAGAAAATGAACAAATAAGCTAAATTAGTGTTATTGTTTCTTTACGATGGGGGCGCAGAGAGCTCGATATTTGGTACTTCACTTTGATTACAGTATAGCACAATTTCTGAAATTCTGTCACTCCCCATTTAAATTAGGGACGCACCGTCTGCTTGACTGGTGACTTTAAACAGTTTTCAGTTTGCTGAGGACTTTTCCAGACGTGGCTCAGATTATCAGCGATAATCATGAACTGTAAGACAATTCTAACATATGTGAATATAATACTAGCCTGGCCCTTGCCATTCCTACGCAGCTCCGCTCAATTCTCATTTCCCTTCACTGCTGGTACGAAGCGAAGTGAAGGACATGGGTCTGGTTTTAACCAGGCTAATATAATACAAACCCTGCAGGAAAAGTAGAACTTTGAAGGAACTTAGCAGGTGTCATTTCCTTTTTACTGCCTTATTCAATGTTTCATGTTCAACTCAACTCCCTGTCAAGTTTACTACATTCATGCCTCCAGAGACACAAAACGGTGGCGCTGGGAGACATAAAATCTGTTTTAATAATTAAAACTTCAATAAATGGCTCCAAATAGCTCCACTTTTAACTGTTGATTGAGCTGAAGCTAAAATTATCCGTTGTTTTGGAGTCAGGCTCTGCAGACCAGGGATAGGGGGCTTTACCTCCATCCCAAAGTCCCACCGACACAGACTCCCATTTTGCTAACAGGCTGGCAAAAGTGTAGCGTGACACTTTTTTCTTTCTTTAAAATAACTACCGGTAACTGAAATTAATGGGGAAAAAAATGCATACTTGGGCAAGGTAACGACAATGTAAACTAGAAAGTTCCTGGAGAAACTTTGACGGGGGCTGCCAGGCTGTTGCCGGACATTTTGAATCAAAATGGCTCCAAATGTTAATCAGTTCTAGAGATACATCTGATAAATACTTTCTATGAGTTTCAAACAGTACCAACAGTGAGTATGTTTTCATCAGATTCTAAATCATGTGACTTGACAGCAGCAGTTTGTGTGAGGAGTGTTCTCCCATTCATTTTCAATGGGGAAATATGGCAACTTTGTTAGCAAAATACATCGCCATGGTAACTCCGATTGCTTATAAAAGTAATAGCACACATCTCTGAGTCGGGCCGGTCGTTTTGATATAACTTTTGTGGGGGTTCACTTTGTGGTTCGGTCCGTATTAAAGTTGAAAAAGATAACTTTTTCTGGTGTAGAATAATAAGTGGGCAGTAACCAACTAGTTCCTGGATTTGGAGATTCATTACGTCTTTGTTCGCAAATTACGTTGCCATGGTAACTCGAAATGCCAATAAAAGTAATAGCACACATCAGGGGGCCGAGCCAGTCGTTTTGATATAACTTTTGTGGGGGTAGACATTGTGGTTCGGGCCGCATTAACGCTCGACGAAATGTAGACACGTTCGAGCAGGATAACAATAGGTGGCTTCCAAGCATTTACATGCATTGGCAGCCCCCAATTAACACAAAAAATAATCTGAAGAAGAAATTTTAATCTGGAAACTGTTCCATTAAGTTACATGGAGGGGCGGGGCTTCCTCATCCTACTGGTGCCAGCCAATAGGACGCTGGAGCTAGTCCTGCTCTGGTTGTGGTACATCAGAATTGAGCCAGCTCAATGGTTCTTTGGTCACAAAGGACAATATTTCATCTCGCTTCCTTTTAAGTAAACTAGGCCTGTCACAATAACAAATTTTGCTGGGCAATTGTCTCAGAAATTATTGCGATAAATGATAATATTGTTTGGAATTTGACAATAATTAGAAATTATTGATAAATTTAAAAAGAAATGTTGGTTAATTTTTGTGTGTGGCATCTTTTTTCTACCATCGGATGGCAATATAAGACTGTTTGAACCCAAGGATGGATAGTGAGGGAGCAAGCAGCGTGTCTCTTTAAGAAAAATGGGAGGGAGGTCCCTTGATGTGACATGGGCCGTCTCTCTTCCTTTCTCAAAATGGCGGACGCTCGTGTGATTTGAGCTCTTTAGCAATTTCCACACAAAGCTTTAAGGCACGGGTTTCAACCGTGAATTTTGGAGCTTCGACAAGACGGAGGTTTTTTCCCACAAAGTCGGCTGGTTAGCTTAGCTCGTAGCTTAGTTTCTCAGCTTAGCTGCTTTTAACAATCCCCAAAACGTGATTTTGGACGGTTAAAATGGATTTTAAAGCGAAATGGAGGGGTCAGTGAAGAGATAAGCTTTTTGTCGTCCAGTGCGAGACAAGAAGAAACGATAAAACCAATAAATGAAAATGAGGTCGATAATTTTCATTTATCACGTGATTAATTGATTTATTATTTATCGCAACAGGCCTAAAGTAAATGCATTGTGCTAACAAGCTAATGTGGAATTAGTACTGAGGGGTTATTTTGTTAATCAAAAATAATAATAAAAAACTTGAATAATTATGTGAACGTCCACCTAAAAGTTTGGGAGCAAATTTATTCTGTCTCTTTGAACTTATTTTAAAAAGATATTCTAGACAATGAAGTCGATTTTAAGCTAGCGAGGGGACAGAATCAGCCACAAATCAGGCTCATTCAACAGTGAAAATGCTGGATTTCATTTGTTCATGTAAGTGAACAGCTTTAGATTTTATTGTGACAACAAGGGAATACCCTGTGAACCGCTGAGCAAGATCCTAATCAGAAGCTCAGACTTTCAAGAGCAAAACAAACTTGATGGAACAAGAAAACAGCAATCAGTGCATCGCTGACGTAAATGGAGTGAGCCCTGATGTATTGTTCTGTTCGTGAAGCCCCCACGTGCACTTTAAGGACAGAAACAAGTGGCGGCGTCGCTGAAACGACGGGGCTGTTGGGTCGTTTAAATAGCGGCTGCACTCTTGCTCAAACAATCTGTGCAAGAGGCCAGGCGGTTCTGCCGACCGGGACAAGAGCTGTCCAAACATGGCAACGGTCAGATAAAAATAAAGTGTCTTGACTTTCCTGTCCTGACCCCGAGCAGAGCTGGTTAAATATAAAACCCTGTGGTTCCTCGTGTCAGCGCAGTACCGTCACTCGCCTCCGAGCCCACAAACCTCAAGAAGCTACAGACGAGAGTGAAGCTGAATAAATACAGTGGTGTATCATTACACACAGAACGAGTCTGGTTACTGCCGCCGGTGTTGAGAAATGGCACAAACTAAACGTTTGCAGCTACATTTCCCTCTCCTCTTAACCTGCTACAAAAGAATTCTAGACATCAACTTATCTTTAAATAAGCTTAGAAAAAAGAAAAACGTGATTCTTTGCCACGCTTTCCCTTCGTGCACTCTCCTTGGAGTCTTTTTGGTTCGGTACCATGGCAGTATCCTCAGCGGACTTCCTTTTTAGAGGCTGAAGGACCACGACAAGTCCTCCCGAGGCCCGGTGTGCTCTCGGCAGTCCACAGGAGCATCGGACCTCCTGCTCTTCTCGTCCTCTGACTTGTCAGTACTTATTAATCCCAAAGATCCTGACGCCGTGCAGCTGGGGCAGTTTGGGGATGAGCACGGTGAGCAACGAAACTGTGTTGACCACAAAATGGGCTCTGTCATATTTGGTGTAGAAGCTGGTTAATATGTACCTGAAGGGGTTAAGTAAAACAACAAAAAAAGGACAGTTGTAAAAAGGAAAAGTCACTTTTTTCTTTTATTGCAGTTGAATGTGACATGGCTTCAAAATGGGACTTGAACACTGCAGCGTTCTGGCACAAACAGCCATGAATTTTTATTTCTATTTTAATGTTGCAGAAAATAATTTTTATTTCTATTTTTATTTTGCAGAAAAGAATCATAAGAATTATAGCAAGAAAACATCATTGTCACCCATCAAGTCAATTATTTTATCAGATGAAATTGCTAAAGTTCTATGATCTGGTGGGTTATAACATTTTGTTACTTATGCATAGAGCTAAAAAAAATACACTGCCATCAAATATCCAAATGTATTTTATGAAAAGATCAAGCTGCTACAATCTCAAAGGGAAATATGTATTTGTAAAACCGCAGTTTATTCATTCATTCAACCTTTATTTAGTCAGGTAAATCTTTTGAACCTCATGGGCTCATTTACGAAAGCGACCTGCTAAAACTAAAGAACAATGAACAGCAGTGGTAGAATTTCCTTAAACAATAAACAATAAACAAACAAACAATAAACAATAGAAAACAAAAGAGAGAAAAAAACAAAAGAAAGTTTTTTTTTTTTTTTTTTAACAAAGTATCAAAAAACTAGCAAAACATTATAAGGTAGACGTATAAAATCAAAGACAGGAACAAATCTGCATTGGTTTTTGCCAGGATTCCAACAGATTCTGAAAACCATTTAGAGAAGTCAAGGTCGAGAGCTTCAGATCTTTTTGTAAAAAAGTTTAGAACTAGTTTGAAGGAAATAACTACCGTAATTCAGGGAGTAGGATTGTGGAATAACTTAAAGACAGATGTTAAGGAAGCCAAATCAATCCCTGTCTTTAAGAAACTGCTTAAAGTTGAATTGTTAAACAAATATAATGAATGTATTTAAATGAGTAATATATATACAATTGAAAGTTCCATCCATCCATCCATTTTCTTCCGCTTATCCGGGGTCAGGTCGCGGGGGTAGCAGCCTAAGTAGGGAGGCCCAGACTTCCCTCTCCCCAGCCACTTGGAGCAGCTCCTCTGGGGGAATCCCAAGGCGTTCCCAGGCCATTATATTATAGAAAATTTTGTCTAAATTCTTATTAGATAAATAAGGAGCAGATTTAATAAGATATTTCTTCATCTGCTACCTTTCATTTTATATTTTATACATTTTTTTCTTTATATTTTTTTCTTTATACGTTTTTTCTTTTTCAATTACATATGTTAATTGTTGTAATTCATTATGTAAATGTTTTCTTTTAATGTATTTTTTTCTCTCTTCAATTACATATATGTTAATTATTGTATCTCTTTATTATAAAATGAATAAATAAATAAATTTCTCCCAGTTCATACGAGGTTGTGCTCTCTTACACGACAAACACGTAAGGGTGGTTCTAAAAGAGAACACCTCTGCACGTGCGTTACTCCAACACTTATAACCACTTCCTGCTGGAGCCGGCTGCAAAACAAAAGACGAAATGCAGCAGAAACCCGACGTTCACCTGCAGAGCTGCTCTCGTTACAGTATTCCTGCTGAGCTGGCACATCAGCCCTTGGGAACCAAAGCACCTCCTGTAAACTGAACTCTGATGGTAATGAGGAGAGAAAGGAGCAGGACAATTTGCTTCAACAATTTGTAGACTTGGACTAAATGGCACAGCAGGTATGAAAATCTACTGGCACTTGAATGCATCGTGTATAACTTCATTCTGAACTCCAGGTTCATCTCATTTATTTCATGTGACCTCTACCCCGGGGACTTAATCTAGTTTTGTGTCAGTCTTATTACCCTATGCACCTTTTCTGCTCTTGTGATTTTGCTTCAGCTACGGTTTCTTTACATCACTTACTGGCTGTAAAAGAGAGTTTCCTCCTACTTACAGAACGATAGGTGTGATGGTGAGGAACTTGCGAGACGCTGTGAACTGAACGCCGTAGTCCATCTGCTCCCAGTGGGTCAGGAGGCGAGCCTTACCCTGATCTGGGGTCTCAAAGGGCGTCCCTTTGACCGTGTGCAACAGCAGGTACATGCACTGTAACCAAAACCAGAAGTCAAAGATATTAAAACTAGACAAATCAATATTTCTGCAAAAACACAGTACGAATACGGAGCTATGCAAACTGCTAACTAGTCAAGTCAAAGTCAAAGTCAACTTTATTGTCAGAACTGCAATATGTACAGGACATACACAGGACCGAAATTGCGTTTCTCTCAGTCCCTCGGTGCAACAGTAACCATCTAAACACTAAAACATTTAATAAACATAAGCATAAAATAGTAAAAGTGTAACACTGTCCTGAGTTTTTTCATAATAGTATAAAAGTATGAAAATTTACACCAACACTGAAACACCAAACACCCAATGAACATAAGCATAAAATGAAATAATAAAAGTGTAATACTGTCCTGAGTTTTTGCATAGTAGTATAAAAAGTATAAAAAGTATATCTATAAAATAAACTGAAGGTTCTAGCATTGACATTTGCAAAGAGTGGCACAGCAGCATATAAGTTAATGTACACAGTATATGTATGAGGTATTTGATGTTGGTATATAGGCAAAGTGGCATATGCAGTGAGGCACATAAGGCACATTTGGCATCCTTAGATAAGGCTAGTCAGCTAATAAGTGCTAATGCTAATTTAGCTTTGCTAAAAGCAAAGTGTGTAAAAAAAACCTAACTGAAAGTAGGAAAAGACTAGCTTTGGCCTTTAACTAAAGTAATCATAGTAGAATTAGCATTAGCAGTATTAGTAAAAATTAGAAGAGACGTTAGCAACAGTAGGTTTAGCATCAATATAAAGTGTTCTTTCCCCTCTGCTCTTCTCCCTGTACACCAACTGCTGCACCTCCAACCATGACTCCGTAAAACTTATTAAGTTTGCGGACGACACCACCCTCATCGGGCTCATCTCGGATGATGATGAGTCTGCGTACAGGAGAGAGGTGGGTCGGCTGGTGACCTGGTGCAGCAACAACAACCTGGAGCTCAACGCCCAGAAGACAGTGGAGATGATTGTGGACTTCAGGAAAGACAGAGCCCCTCTGCCCCCCATCACCTTTAACAACACCCCCATCATCATTGGGGACTGCTACCGGTTCCTCGGCACCACCATCACCCAGGACCTCAAGTGGGAGCCAACCATCAGCTCCCTCATCAAAAAGGCTCAGCAGAGGATGTACTTCCTGCGACAGCTGAGGAAGGCCAAGCTGCCGGCCAAGCTGATGGTGCAGTTCTACACGGCCATCATCGAGTCCATTCTCAGCGCGTCCATCACAGTGTGGTACGCCGGGGCCACTGTCAGGGACAGACACAGACTGCAGCGCATTGTGCGCTCTGCTGAGAAGGTAATCGGCTGTAGTCTCCCATCTCTCCATGACCTGTACGTCTCCAGGACTGTGAGGCGAGCAGGTCGGATCACAGCTGACCCTTCTCACCCTGCATACGGTCTGTTCGAACCACTCCCCTCAGGCAGGAGGCTTCGGTCAATTGGGACCAGAACCTCCCGCCATAAAAACAGTTTCTTCCCCTCTGCTGTCAGACTTTTGAACACTCATAACCATGTTACCCCATAACTTGCCTTGGTCGCTGTATTTTGTATTTTGATTGGGAATCACTGTATCACTGTATTTTGATTGCACCACTCTAATTGCGCTGTTTCTTAGTAGGTTTTGTTCACTGAATATTGTATTGATGTTTTATGGTTTATGTTTTTTAGGTTTTATGTTTCTATATTTTATGCACCGTTATGCCGAAGCAAATTCCTAGTCTGTGAATCCTGTTCATTGACAATGGCAATAACAAACTGAATCTGAATAGAACAAACAAGTTAAATTTGCATTAGCAGGTGCTGAACTGGCTTTAGCGGTAGTAGAAGTCTGAAACATGATTACATTTCAAACAGAACGATAATTTTGAAGAGCTCTCGTGAAATTTTAATAGAGAATTTTTAGTATACATAGTTAAATGTTTACTGGGTACTCCGTTAGACTGGTTCAACTCCTATCTCTCTGACCGCACTCAATAGACCTTTTACCAGTTGACGTCATCGCGCATGCGCACTCGCATTTTTCGAGACTCAACCGGAAGCACGGGCACGCAACTGGAGTGTTGTCATTACTGGCAACGGTCGCGGTGGAGAAATAAGACTTTTATTGTGTTTATAATTGTTCCAGGCAACTTCAACGAGTAAAAGAAGAAGGTGAGACTTGTTCGTTTTACAACGTCCCTCTGGGAAAGTCGAGTAGAGCGACTAAAAGAAGGAAGATGTGGAGCAAACCAGTACCACCGCCGGCCGGTACAGGCAGGATTTCACCCCGGCACGAAGCATCAACGTGTGTGCGTTTTTTATCTGGCATGGACATTAATGATCCAAGCTCCGTGGATTACGTTCCTACATTACATCTTGGATATGGGAAACAGACAGGGCGGAGAACGATCTCCCGCAGCGGAATGCTACTGGACAGCTGCTAAGCTAGCAGCAGCTAGCTAGTTCGACGAGACCGCGTTGTTCTTCGGTCCGCTGCGTGTGTTGGGGTTTCTGCCTGTTTCGACCTGCGACATGCAAGGAGATTCTTCCTTCGGCCCCACTGAAGAGCAGGTGAGTGGAATGTCAAAACGTTTGATAAGCCAACCGTTAACCGAATCTTCTAAAATCATTAAGCTACCAGTAAATGCATGATTTTTTGAGCCGGGACTTAGTGGCTCTGGCTGGGTGAAGGTTCAGGCAGCCCCGCGCGCACGGTTCATCTGTAGCCAGGACTTAGTGGCTCCTGGCTGGGTCCAGCCGGTTCTGGACCTCCAGGGCGCACTGGATCAGGTGTAGCCGGGACTTAGTGGCTCCTGCCTGGGTGAAGGTTCAGGCAGCCCCGCCGCGCGCACGGTTCATCTGTAGCCAAAAAAGCAACCCTGTCTAAGACAATGTGTATGGGCGTGCGGTTTCCTCCTCTCGTGTCCGCGGCACAATGTTCAGGCATTTTGACCAGCGGTTGTTCACTATTTTAAGAAAACAAGCTTCTAAATTACAACTCGCTATCATTACGAAGCTCCTCGGCCCCTTCCCGAGCCCCTGCATCCGGTTAGGGCTTTTTGCCATCCAATCAGAACGCTCGTTTCAGGCGAGCTTTGCGTGATGACGTCAACTGGTAAAAGGTCTATTCATTCAGCTTAAATCCTTCCGTTCCCAGTCTTCCCCCGTCTCCACGGGTGTCCCCCAAGGCTCTGTCCTCGGACCCCTCCTCTTCATCATTTACCTCCTTCCTCTAGGTCACATCTTCCGCAAATACGGCGTCCATTTCCACTGTTATGCTGATGACACACAGCTCTACTTGTCATCAAAACCTAACTCCACCCACCCACCCTCCATCCTCACCGACTGTCTCAATGAGCTAAATCACTGGTTTTCTAACAATTTCCTTCAACTAAACAGAAATCATTCTTGTTGGTACCAAAAACTCTATTTCAAAATCAGAACATCTTCTCGTCCCCCTTAACAACTCTCTGCTATCCCCCTCCCCTCAGGTCAAGAGTCTCGGTGTCATCCTCGACACCACTCTCTCCTTCACTTCACACATCAACAATATTACTCGGTCTGCCTATTTCCACCTCCGTAATATTAACCGTCTCCGTCCTTCTCTCACACCCCGCTCCACAGCCATCCTGGTGCACAGTCTTGTGACTTCCCGTATCGATTACTGCAACTCCCTTCTCTACGGCCTCCCCAACAAATCTCTCCACAAGTTACAGATGGTCCAGAACTCAGCTGCCCGTGTCATCACTCAAACCTCCTACTATAACCACATCACTCCTGTCCTGCAGCAGCTCCACTGGCTCCCGGTTAAATCACGCATCATCTTCAAAATTCTACTTCTCACGTTCAAAGCTATCCACAACCTTGCCCCTCCTTATCTATCTGACCTCCTACAAATCTCCATCCCATCACGCTCTCTCAGATCCTCCTCTTCGCTACATCTCCATGTACCCTCTGCCCACCTCTCCACCATGGGGAGCAGGGCCTTCACCTGCTCTGCCCCTCACCTCTGGAACGCTCTACCGCCAGACCTTCGAAACACCACCTCCCTTTCTCTGTTCAAGACTGCCCTGAAAACACATCTCTTTAGACTAGCTTATCATTAACTTTACTAAATGTATTTTATATTATTTTGTATTTTATATTCTTTATAAATTTTATAATTCAATGTATTCTCTTGATGTTTGCACTGTGCTTGTTTGTTTTTACACAATCTCTGTGTTGTTTTTTGCTGTGAAGTGTCCTTGGGTGTCCTGAAAGGCGCTTTTAAATAAAATGATTATTATTATTATTATTACTATTATTATTATTATTATTAATAATAATAATAATAACATAATGAAAAGTAAAAAAGCTACAGAAACCACAAATCATAACACCCATCTCCTGAATGAACCAAATGATTTGAATTAAGAACGGTTGAAATAGCACACTATATGCTGAAAAAAAAAAGGAACTGAATCAATAAATAAATTGAAAATCAATAGTGTGAACACTGAATCAGTATTTCCAAAACAAAAGAGCAGACGTCTGTGTGGAGAAAGACCACGGTCCAGTTGGGATAAGGAACTCGGGATTGAAACTAAAAATAGATCCTGTGCGTTTACAGGATTAGAAGCTCTTTAAAACTGAACGGTGGAGATCAAGACAGACAATCTGAGTTTATGAGACAAGACAAAGATTGTAGAAGCTACGACAACTCAAAATCTATTAAAGAACCTGACAGACGAGTCAAGAAACAGATGTTTCCTGTGAGGTTAAACACCATCCCAACCCTTTTTCCAATTCTATTCAGTTTTTTTATACAGCGCCGAGTCACAACAGAAGTCATCTCAGGGCACTTTTTACCAAGTTAAGGAAGAATCTCACTGGACTGTGACTGTTGGAGACTCAAACTTGACTCAAAATGGCAAGAAAATACGCAAATAATAAGCTACCGGTCGTTTCAGCAAACCAGTGAGGAACGCAGTCCTGCTTTGAGGACCACTTTTGCTCTCACAACCCAACGAGAGGCCCCTTTAAGTCAATAACAAACATTAAAACAAAGTGTGGCTGAACGGGAGCCTTTGGGTGTTCTGCTCCACTCACCAGATTGTGGATGAGGTTGGTGAGGGTCCAGACCACCGGTACGCTGACGAAAGGGATGCTGAGCAGGATGATGTGGAGGAGCCCGATTCCCAGGATGTACGAGAGCCACATCCCCCTGCTGTTCATCACTCGAGTGTTGGGGTTCACCTCGCTGTGCGCCGTCCCCACATTCATGATGGAAACGCTCGGCTCACCGGATCCTGTGAGCTCTGATATCTGCTGAAGCACAAATTAATGCCACAAATGAAGCCTGGCCTCGAAGTTGAATAATACTGGACATGTATTCAAAAGGCTAAACTGGAAAATGATGCAGCAGCAGCTGCTACAAGCTTACATTTTTGCTGAAAACACTGCAAAATATATTACTTTTAAGGGTGCAAGTTCTTCTAAGGGTTGCTTATTTAAGTTAAGCACTTACTGTTATTCTAATAGTTATTGCCTATCAGCTGCTCTTATTTCTAGATATTGGCACAAGCCACAATAAACTCATTTTAGTTCACAACCCACAGGTTAAAGTGGGTTTTAAAGCATGAAAACTAAAATTTCATCTTTTACATTGAGCTGTAATGTGGATTTTCAGTGAGGCTGAACAACATTTGTAAATATAGCAAATTTAAATGATTTTGATTGAAAGAGCTTTAAAGGAACTTTTAAATGATCATGAACTAGAGTCACAAAAACAAGAATGTTACCGCGTTTCAAAACTCTTAATCAAATGTTATTAATGTTTAGGATATTTTTGCAGTGATTAGAACAGTAATAATCAATTAAGTTTGATCAAATAAGTAATAAGACTTTATTCACCTTAACGTCTGAGTTGTTTGTTCAGAACATTAATTACCAATTCAACATTTCACCGATAAGACAAATAAAAATTTTATGAATGAACGCAGCTTTTTATGATTCAAATCTTCAAAATTGCACCACAACTATCTTTCAAATGAAATGTAAACTATATGACAAACAGAAATCAATCATAATTTTCTCATTTATAATAATTTAAGCACCCCACAGATTTTAAGAGGATGGTTCTGCCAGGCAGGAATTCAGTGTTTGAACCCAGATTACAGCTGAGATAACGCACATATATTTGAACAGTTTAACACTTACGCTGACCGTGATGCCTTTCAGGTTTATTTAAAGTGATGGCAGAAGATGACAGGAAAAATATGGATTTATCGCAATTAATATTGTCATCACAGTAACAATATTGCATATCGTAAGATTTTCTTAATTTTGTAATCTAGTAGATTTAATATTTGATAGAATATTAAACTACACACTGCACTGAAAAACAACTTGTTCAGCATCATATAAGAGTTATTTCATTTTATATCTTATACAGACCTGTCAGCCAATCAGAACACAGCATTTTGCAAATTGTGCACATTTAAATTTTAGTCAAGAAGCAATATTTGAAGTCAGGATAAAGTCCTAAGAGCAGCAGACAAGCAGCAGCTCCATCATTTGATGTGGCAGCAGCTCACTCCATGCTGCTTTTTAAAACTTGTTTAACTGCAAACTGCAAACAAAATGAGGCAAAACAAAGATGTTCAGCTTAGCTCGATAGGAGCTAAAGGGCAGCTCATTTCTGCTGAGTAAATAAAACGTGCCACTTACTGGAGAGAGAAACGGACCGACCTCCGACCCGTGCGGGACACCAGGAGTCCGTTATCTCAGTTTAGTCGGCGATGAGCTCCGTTATGTAACTGATAACTTCACAGGGCGACGCTCCGGCTCTTCCAGTCACCCGGTGCCATCTTTCTGCGCCAGGCCGGCGGGCTTGGAAGTGTTAGCATCCGCTCGGAAACACACGGAACACGCGAGATTCGTCCACTTTTACTTCGTCTTTGCCCACCCGCTGGTGACAACGCGGCACAGTCCACGGAGAAACGTCAGCTAGCTTCACTTTCATGGCTGCGTTGTGTTCGTCGCACTCCGCGTCGATTGGCTGATGTGCGTCACGTGGTTTCAACCAGCCTATCACCGTTAGATGGAACGGAAGAGCGTGGACTACGCCCCCTGACGTAACGAACGTGGGGGCGGGATTAAAGAACATGATTGACACTTTTAGGCAACATGACAAAACCAGCCTTTTTAAAAGGGAATATTTTAAAACAATGCAAGTAAACTTTTTTTAACGGCCTAATTTTACAATACGTTACCTTTTGATAATAAGTGAACAAATTTAATTTATTAAATTTGTTCCTAGTGTGTGCATAAAGGTATATATTAATTTAGTATTTTTATTACAGTTCTATCTGATTTGTCCAAATGAAAACTTTGAAAGATATTGCTAAGCACCATTTATTTTTGCATATAATACTATAGAAGTACTGTACTGTTTCTCAAGGGGAAAGATGTATTTGTAAAACCGCAGTTTAGAACTAGTTTGAAGGGAAGAACTACCGGTACCTTAATTCAGGGAGTTGGATAATGGAATAACAGATGTTAAGGAAGCCAAATCAATCCTTGTATTTAAGAAACTGGTTAAAATAGAATTGCTAAACAAATACAAATGAATGTATTTTAATGAGTAATATATGTGAATTGAAAATTGAATGAGTTATTTACTTGCTTTGTTTTCATAGAAAATGTTGTTTGAATTGTTATTAGACAAATAAGGAGCAGATTTAATAAGATATTTTCTTCATCTGCTACCTTTCATTTTATCAATCCATCCATCCATCTTCTTCCGCTTATCCGGAGTCGGGTCGCGGGGGTAGCAGCCTAAGTAGGGAGGCCCAGACTTCCCTCTCCCCAGCCACTTGGAGCAGCTCCTCTGGGGGAATCCCAAGGCGTTCCCAGGCCAGCCGAGAAACATAGTCCCTCCAGCGTGTCCTGGGTCTTCCTCTGGGTCTCCTCCCGGTGGGACATGCCCGGAACACCTCACCAGGGAGGCGTCCAGGAGGCATCCTAACCAGATGCCCGAGCCACCTCAACTGGCTCCTCTCGATGTGGAGAAGCAGCGGCTCTACTCCGAGTCCCTCCCGGATGACTGAGCTTCTCACCCTATCTCTAAGGGAGAGTCCAGCCACCCTGCGGAGAAAACTCATTTCAGCCGCTTGTATCCGAGATCTTGTTCTTTCGGTCATAACCCAAAGCTCATGACCATAGATGAGGGTGGGAACGTAGATCGATCGGTAAATTGAGAGCTTTGCCTTTTGACTCAGCTCTCTCTTCACCACGACAGACCGGTACAGCGCCCGCTTCACTGCGGACGCTGCACCTATCCGCCTATCGATCTCACGCTCCAGTTTTCCCTCATTCGTGAACAAGATCCCGAGATACTTAAACTCCTCCACTTGGGGCAGGACCTCCTCCCCGACCCGGAGAGGGCATGCTACCCTTTTCCGGCTCAAGACCATGGCCTCGGATTTGGAGGAACTGATCCTCATCCCGGCCGCATCACACTCGGCTGCAAACCGCTCCAGTGAAAGTTGTAAATCACGAACTGATGAAGCCAGTAGGACCACATCATCTGCAAAAAACAGAGAAGCGATTCTAAGGTCACCAAAACGGATCCTCTCAACACCTTGGCTGCGCCTAGAAATTCTGTCCATAAAAGTTATGAACAGAATCGGTGACAAAGGGCAACCTTGGCGGAGTCCAACTCTCACCGGAAACGAGCCTGACTTACTGCCGGCAATGCGGACCAAGCTCTGACACCGGTCGTACAGGGACCTAACAGCCCATATCAATGGGCCTGGTACCCCATACTCCCGGAGTACCCCCCACAGAACCCCCCGAGGGACGCGGTCGAATGCCTTCTCCAAGTCCACAAAGCACATGTAAACTGGTTGGGCAAACTCCCACGCACCCTCCAGGACCCTGCTGAGGGTGTAGAGCTGGTCCAGTGTTCCACGACCAGGACGAAAACCACACTGCTCCTCCTGAATCCGAGGTTCGACTATCCGACGGACCCTCCTCTCCAGAACCCCTTTCATTTTATATATTTTTATATATTTTTTTCCAATTACATATATGTTAAATGTTGTATTTCATTATTATAAAACAAATAAATGAATAAAATAAATAAAAATACTGTTATTTGAAATTACTCTAAAATTACTGTCCCACATTTAGGCATTTACTGTAGGCTTAGTAATAATAATAATAATAATAATAAATTTAATTTGTAACGCACTTTTCATTAACAAAATCTCAAAGTGCTACAAAGTGTAACTAAAATCAATGATCAAATAAAAACAAGTGATAAAATCAAGTAAAATCAAAGATATATTAAAGGATGGAGTACAGAAAATTGCTATTGTCAAGTTTTGCCATACTACTAATGCTCATATTAAACTCAAATTATTTACCAGGTACTTATTTTATATAGGACCTTATCAAAAATTTCCAATCAAACATATGAAAAGACACATCTCCAACCCAACTTGAGCTCACACAAGCATAAAACAAACCTCTTACACAGAAGAACAGGGTACGCAAGATAAACACACTAGCGTAGTATTTTTAAGAATGAAGAGGGGTGTACTGTTAAGGTTTGGTTCAAGTAGACAAGTCATTGCAATCAAAGCAGATAATGTAAAAAGTAAACACAATGCAAACATATCAAACAAGACATCTCTACTTTTATACTACTATGCAAAAACTCAGGACAGTGTTACACTTTTACTATTTTATGCTTATGTTTATTATATGTTTCAGTGTTTTAGTGTTTAAATGGTTACTGTTGCACCAAGGGACTGAGAGAAACGCAATTTCAATCCTGTGTATGTCCTGTACATATTACAGTTCTGACAACAAAGTTGACTTTGACTTTGATCTCAAAAAATTTCAAAGATAATAAATCAAGAAGACACAATCGTGCCTTTGAGCAAATTTGACCTCTGGTACACAAACCTTTGGTGCTAAATAGTGATTTTACATGTATTTAACATTTTCAATATCTTAATTATTGGACACATAAATAAGCTTACACGATAAAAAGTGGTAACAAAAGAAGTTGCGGATGTTATAAAAATTGTTTTAAAAAAGTTACAGGCAGTTAGTTTTATCCTTGGGTGACCATGAATTTTTGGCTAATTTCACCTAAGTCACACAAAATCCGTTGAAATATTTTAACCGGGTCCAAAACTGTAGCAGAACTAACCACCAGACTAAATGACTGACCATCACAGCTATGAGTTGAGTCATGAACTTTGGCTAAAAATAACATTTGCACGTTTACGTACATCGAACTGAAAGGCATGTCAGATAAGGCGAAGTGTGCCGCACATTTATTCAAACCAGCTGAAATGTTACACAATGAAGCATGTTTCCTAATTTTGACAGACAAATTCATCTTAGATGTGCATTTTTTTTAACAGAAACTAAACAAGAGACAAGACAGATCACTGAACATGAACTAAAAATAAGATACACAAAGAAAACAGGATTGTTTCATGTTTTTAGAGGTGAAAAAGTCCATTTTACTGCACCAGTTCCTACCCTCACCTACGATCACGAACTCTGGGTAGTGACAACGAATCAATTAAATTCAGTTCAGTTGAGTTTAATTACAGAGCGTCAAGTCACAACAGAAGTCAGGTGATTGAAATAAGTTTTCTCAAACTGGACTCTCCCTTGGACATAGGGTGAGAAGTTCAGTTATCAAGAGAGACTCAGAGTTGAACCGCTGCTCCTCCACATCAAAGAGCCAGTTGAGGTGGTTTGGGTGTGTCCGACTGGGAGGAGACCCCAGGGAAGACCAGGGACATGTTGGAGAGACTACATCCCTGCTTGGGAATCCTCCCAGAAGATGTGGCTGTGGAAAGAGATGTCTGGGCCTCCTGTTCAAAGTACTGATCCTGAGACCTGACTTTAGTACAAGCGGAAGATGGAGTACAGTAATCCCTGGTTTATCGTGTGGAGTAAGTTCCGGACCCCACCCCACCCCCAATCCCCGTATTAAGTACTTCCTTTTCTATTGCTGGCCAAAAAGCCTGGAATAGTCTCCCCTTTGAGCTGCGTGCCACCTCTGATCTGACTCTGTTCAAAACAAGACTGAAGACCCACTTTTTAAAAAAAGCTTTCAGTGTGTAACTTTTAATACTTTTGGTATTTTAGTATGTAGCATTTTTATTTCCACTGCCTCCTTTTATTGCTGCTGTTTTTATTTTCACTGATTTATTGTACCTGTTTTTATCTTTTCTATCCTGTTAAGCACCTTGGCCAATGCAAGGCATTGTAGGAAGGTGCTATACAAATAAAGTTTATTATTATTATTATTATTATAAGTAAAAAACCACAAAGTAAACCCTTCTCACACTCTTTCAATGTTCTAAACTCTTAACCCACATAATTTTAACTAGGGGTGCACGGATCCACGTTTTTATTTCCGATCTGATCTCGATACCTAAATTTGGATATCGCCCGATACTGATACTGCTCCGATATCATCATTACTGATTTTATATGAAGCTGTAATAATCTTCTCTCTATAGGCAACAATTTGTACAAATATATGCATGCATGTCCAAAAAGGCAACTTGAGGTAAGTTTTATTGATAAGTTTCAAAGTTGCAATTAAATCCTGCTAACACAAAACATTTTTGTGTTTTTTATTCATTGCTTTAAAGTGGATACTGTATTAAAGGTTCAGTATGCAGTTTCTGTAGAACTGCAGCACTTAGAAATATTTTCAACAGGCAAAGCATTCTGATCCCTCCCCCTCAGAGCCATATGTGGCTCTGCCCCCTTGTGGTCTGTTGAATTTCAAATTCAAGCTCTGTTTTTATTGGCTGATTCAAATTCAAGCTCTGTTTTTATTGGCTGGTTACAAACTCTGTTTTTATTGGCTGGAAAATGGCGGGTCACCTTTTCTTTTTAGAAATGCTTATTTACCACCTGGAGAAGCAAGGGGACAATATTTTTTTTATTTTTTTTCAGAGATTACCTGGCTAACATCAGTCTGTCAGGAGGTAGTGACAGAGTGAAGAAATATGTTCATAAAAAAAGCTACATACTGAAGCTTTAAAGGTGCAGTCTGTAAGTTTCTGTAGAATGCAGCACTTAGAAAAATTTTCAACAGGGAAAGCATTCTGGTCCCTCCCCCTCAGAGCCATATATGGCTCTGCTTCCCCTTGCTCTCGCTGAAATTAAACTCTGTCTCCTTAGCTCCGCCTCCACTGCATGTCCTGTCTCAGCCGCTGCGATCTTCTGTGTTTATATGTTAATAAAACGTTCTAAAAAATAAAATAAAAACATGGAGCGCTGGTCCAGCACACCAGAACACCAGCAAATCTGCAGAGCCTCGCGCAGCCACGTTGAACCCGAGTTTAATTCGCTCGTGACAAATTAATTCATTTCCTCATTGTTTCAGTCATGGAGTCAGCGGAGGAGGAAGCGATCACTTGACTTTTGGCAAAAAAACAAAAGAAAAGTCCAGATCAGGGATGAAGAAGGGGAATTTAATACATTTGTGTCACATACAAAACAGTTTTGCATCGCTTTGCAATCCTTTGAACGAGAACGTGCGCGGCCGCTGGGGCTGGGACAGGCGGGGGCGTGGGTTAGGAGCGTGAGAAGTGAGAAGCTCTGTTTTTATTGGCTGGTTAAAAACTCTGTTTTTATTGGCTGGTTAACGGCGGGTCACTGTGGGTTTTTAGAAATGCTTTTAGTAACACCTGGAGAAGCAAGGGGACTATAGTTTTTTCAAAGATTACTTTGTCTAACATCAGTCTGTCAGGAGATAGTGACAGAGTGAAGAAATATGTTAAAAATATATTTTTAGAAAACTTACAGACTGCAGAAACTGCAGACTGCACCTTTAAATGTAAACATTGACTTGGCATTTTTAACTTCATTCTCCAAACCATTCCATAATCCAATTCCCTGGATTGAGGTAGACCGTCCCTACAAACTAGTTCTGAATTTTGGTCTTTTGGAAGAAAACTTCCTTTAGTCAAGTGCTGGTGAAGATTCTCAGTCGTCCATCTTGTATTGAACGCCTTTTTGACTTTAGTCAAGTGTTACAAACCATAAACAAACCTTACAATTAGCATAAAACCACTGATTTATTATTGTGATTACATGAAGATATGCCATGAGATCAGACTGCTGGTTAGCACTTCATACAAAAGGAGGCTTTTTACTTCTCATACTGCAAACGTAAGAGAAGAACGTGCCGGAAGCACAAAATATTGACTGACAGGACTGATACCACGGTCCTGTCACAATCCTCGTGTTTACAACCCATGTGCAGGCAGGCGAGCAAAGGCAGGATTTAA
>JBBPBX010011455.1:0-40785 GCA_038048925.1 Garcialebias charrua | reverse complement strand
GGGCGGCCGTGGTGTAGTGGTAATGGCAGTCGTCTCCCGATCGGAAAGTTGGCGGTTCGACTCCCGGGACCCGCACCATGTGTCGTTGTGTCCTTGGGCAAGACACTTAACCCTGAGTTGCTCCCGGTAGGACTGGAAAGCACCTTGCATGGTAGTCTGCCGCCACCGGTTTATGAATGTGTGTAGCATTCAATATATGTGTAGCACTTTGAGATTTTCAGTAATGAAAAGTGCGTTATAAATTGAATTAATTATTATTATTAAAAGAAAGACTAGAATAAGATAATAATAATAATAATGTCACATTTTTGTCATCTGTGTATGTTTCCATACAAGACGAAATTTGACTCTGCATTTAACCCAATCACCACCAGGTGGGGCAGTAGGCAGCTATAGAAAGCGCGCCGGGGAGCATTTGGGATGAGATGTGCTGCTCAAACTGATGGATGGATGGATTTTTAAAACATAATATAAACTTTCTGTAAATAAATGGGCCCTAAAAGTAAGAAATAAAATAAAATAATTACTGTAGTCACCCAAGCAGATGAGGGGAGCATTGTGAAACATGGCTGTTGTCAGATTTATTTCATGATCTTTACGATTGTTTTTAAATGTTATATATTCTTGACTTTAATGGAACTAAAAGTCGTTTATCAAATCATGATCTTCAAATTATAAAGTTTAAAACCGTTTTTATCCTTTTTTAAATACATACTGTATTTAGTTCAAGTTTTTCCTGTTTTCCTCCCCAAACTCACAGATTTGACTTTTAAAGACCGTGTAAAGTGAAATTAAATGTGTGTTTTTAGTTTGTCACATGGCATAAATATGTGTTATTAATCACCCATATAAATCTGACTGATTAAAAACATTGTTTTCCTTATAAAATTAAGTCTCAAAAATCATGAAAAAACATAATTTTCCCTTGGTCTGAAACTGTGGGGGCGTGTCAGCGCGTGGGCGTGGTTTCAGCGCAGTACTGCGGCCTGCAGCTGAGCTGTGTGTGGAGAGGCAGACAGCAGAGCCAGTAAACCTGCTCTGTTTTTATCTGAGTTCTGTCTGTAACAGCAGCTACTTTTTCCAAGAGTTACGCTGTTTTTGTAAATAGTTTTCTTGTGTGTTTTTAATCTGGAATGAATAAAAAAAAAAAAGTTGTACCATGCGGGAATTGAACCCATAAGGTTTGGGACGGAAGGCAAACGCTTTATCCATTGACCTATCCAGGCATTACAGATACTCGGTATAAAACCACGTGGTATAAAAACACGTTATGATTTGTACGGGTGCCCTGACCATTGCGACATCCAGGGAAGATGCACGAACGAGGCATAATTGATTAGCTAGCTAACAATGAACAAAATATCTATGCTATTGCTATCTGATGCTATCTGCGATTCGCGAGTGAACGGCTCCACCGAGGCGAATTTATACGGCTGGAGCTGCAGGGGGTGGGGCTATACTTAAGAAGACCGCGTGACGAAACTCGGTCACATTTAAAACACGCCTAAAAAATCCTGAAACAGAAATATCTTTATACACAGTTTGCTCTATAACTCCAAAATTAATTGAGCTACAATTTTGAGACTTTTTACTCATTTACAAGATTACAGTTATGACATTTATGTTTATTGAAGAAAATGTTGAAATTCACTTTACACGGTCTTTAAAGGTCCACTGACATCATCTTTGTACTTTGCATAAAATGATACAATATATATTTCTTGTATCATTCAACTATGTTCGTTTTTGCAAGCAAAATGATAAATTAATGAAAATTCCTTTCAAATTGAGTTTAAAATTAAAAACCGTGTCTCTCTCGGAAAAATCCGACTACACGCGAATGCAGCATATGTGACTGACGTTGCAAGGAGAATATGGAAGCCATTGTGTCTCATATATAAAATTAAAATGGATTAGCAGAAATGCTTTTTCATTTCAAAATCAAGCAGCATTTTTTGACTCATAAATAAAATTAAAATTAAATCATTTTCATTTTCTAAATCAAAACTGCTCATTGTGTAACTTAATTAAAAAGATAAATAAAATAACGTTTGACATTTCATTTTCAAAACATGTCCCAGTAAAAAGTGACCAAAAATCATTTTGAAATGTCAATTTTGAAAATTATAATGAAATAGCAGAAATGCTTTTTCATTTCAAAGTCAAGCTGCCTTTTTTGTCTCATAAATAAAATTTAAATTAAATCATTTTCATTTTCTTCTTCAACACTGCTCATTTTGTAGCAGAACTCCAGAGGAAACTAAGAACAATTTGCATTTTCATTTTCACTCTCAACCGTGGTCAAAGTGTAACATTAAAGGGGACCACATGTAAGTATTTAAAATTTTTATGTTATGTCTGTGTGCTATCTTGACAATATTAATTCATTTTAATACACAAAATAATTCTTAGATAATTAATTATACCCTTTTTAATTCTGCCATTTTTAACTTTCGTTTTGAACGACCGGTTTCTGATACAAGTTCTGAAGTCCACGCCCTTCAAAGATCTGTTTACGCCCTCTGACAGCCAGTATCTGTAATGTGTTGTTGTTTTAAAATTAGCTCTTTTTTTATTACTCATTTGACTTACTGTTAGTGTTAGCTTAAGATAACTTACCGAAACCCGTCTGAGCGCGCCGCAATTTGCTGCTCCTTTTAGCATTAGACCACCCGAATCCGATGCTAATGTTAGCTTGTTCCTCTTCCGGTTTTCGCCAGCTCCGCTCGTTGCACGCGGAGATTTTGGGAGTTATCGCTGTTCCAGTCAAGACAACACAAAGTTCACCAAGTGTCTCCCGTAAATTAATCCGTAAGGAGAAGGTCCTCGCTGCTGCGAGGCTTCTGCCAGGCTGCTGCGAGGCTGTACAGTTGAAGCTCCGCTCCATCGCGCCAGAAGAGGGTCCCGTTGCCGCCGGTCCCTATGCCGGGGGTCTGCTCGTTTAATTTTTGCCGGCTGCGCGTTGGGAGCGATCGCAAATACACTAAAAATTGAACTAAAACATAAAAATAACAATTATACTTTATTTATAAAGCCATTTAAAAAACCACAGCTGCAACAAAGTGCTGTACACATGAAATTAATAACATATAAACAAAAGATGAGATGAAATCATGAAAAACAACAGTCATGTGTTTAATACAGAAGTGGGTTGAGCCTAACCAGGGGTTGCTAGGTGAGGGGCTGGACTCAGGTTGGGGTGGGTTGTCCTCTCTCGCTTGTGACGTAACATGCGAGATTGACTTCCAGTTTATTTCAAAAACGAAACCTATATTATCACAGTAAAATAAATCTACTTAGAGTAAATAAACCACTGGGTGCATTTTTTTGGCCTTTGGACTGTTTTTTTATGAAGTAAATACCCAAAGTTGAGTAAAAAAACAGTAAAAAGTGAATTTTGAATGTGTGGTCCCCTTTAATCAATCTCAGTTGGCAATTCCAATTGGCTGCTTCACAACGCCCACTGAATCACTGATTGGCTGTTTTAGTAGCAGGCGGAGCTTTAGACAGGGACAGGAAAGTGTCCTGCTGCCGCTGCTTGGATAGCAGATGTCTCCCTCCAGATGCACACAGATGCTCCGCTGCAGAGGCTGCAAAGATATACAGTATATGTTATGGTGTAGTCACACCAAGCAGCGTTTCGACCTCCAAAGCGTCCAGTTTACATGTAAAGTCAATTGTGGACGCGCTTCCAGGCACCTCCTGGCGTCTGGCGTCAGGTCGCGTGCGTGTTGAGCGTGCTGAGAAGCGTTTTTCCGTGCACGTGAACCGGCTTCCGCCTCCAAACCGAGCATTCAACATGCTGAAGATTTCGCGGTTCAAACTTTCAAACGCCGCTCAACTCTACCTGATTGGTTGGTGTGTCAACCAATCAGGGAGAGTCGGGGGAGAAGAGAGGGGGTCAGGGGGAGAGTCCCTATGTGACGCGGAAACGAGGGTGCGCGCGCACTATGTGACGTATTGTTTTTGGGACACAGAAAAGACCCGCGAGGTCGTGGACTATGGAAGAGAAACTCATTGTAGCTGTGTGTTCGCGACAATTCCTTCACGACCAGTCAAGTCTGCTCGACAGAGACGGAAATAAAAGGCTCCTCGCCTGGCGGAGTGCAGTGACTCTGTGCGCAGGACTCTGTATACCGGTAAGCTCCTCCCACACCCCGCCGCCACGACGCCGCAGCCACGAAGCCGCCGCAACACTACAGTTTGGATAACACTGGGTAGCGCGTCCACTTGCGTGCGTGAGGAGCTTTTTGGAGGTCGAAACTCTGCTTGGTGTGACTACACCATCAGTGTTACTGAGTTTAATTTCTGTTAATAACTGATTACAAATCAACATATTTTACATGGGCGTAGCCTCGATTTTCTAAGGGGCGATTCGTTAAATGCAAAACTGGAACTACAACATGTAACATATCCAATGGTCCAGTGGTTAGAGCATTGCGTTTCAGTTCCAAGGCTTTTCTTGACGTGAGTTCAAATCCCACTCGGGACAACTTATTTTATGTTCGTCTTTTATTGGAGAAAAAAAAAGAAGAGAGTTTGTGTTAACCACAGGCATAACACAAACTTCTTTTTTTTTCTCCAATAAAAGACTTTTTACTGGGACATGTTTTGAAAATGAAATATCAAACGTTATTTTATTTATCTTTTTAATTAAGTTACACAATGAGCAGTTTTGATTTAGAAAATGAAAATGATTTAATTTTAATTTTATTTATGAGTTAAAAAATGCTGCTTGATTTTGAAATGAAAAAGCATTTCTGCTAATCCATTTTAATTTTATATATGAGACACAATGGCTTCCATAGGAGAAGTCTTTAGAATGCCCCATATAAATGGGGCACCTCCATTGGCATCTCAGGTACCCCGTTAGACTGGTTCAAATCTTATCTCTCCGGCCGCACTCAATTCATTCAGTTTAAGTCCTTCCGTTCCCAGTCTTCCCCTGTCTCCACAGGTGTCCCCCAAGGCTCTGTCCTCGGACCCCTCCTCTTCATCATTTACCTCCTTCCTCTAGGGTCACATCTTCCGTAAATACGGCGTTCATTTCCACTGTTATGCTGATGATACACAGCTCTACTTGTCATCAAAACCAAACTCCACCCACCCACCCTCCATCCTCACCGACTGTCTCAATGAGCTAAATGCCAAGATGGCCGCGCTCAGTGCAGCCGCAGCTTCACGAGTTCCCGGATCATCTCTAGTTTTTAGTAATTTTAATAGTGTTTTTGTACCTGACTCTGCGCGTTTTTTGCGGGTGAATTACAGCCGAACTGAACTGTTAAGAATCGGAGCGGATTTACCACAGGGCACAGCTGAAATCAGCAACGAACTCAAATCAGAGCTCGGAAGATTGGAGCTGCTAAGAACGTCCTTCTGGAAACAGATGCGATCCAGGGGAAAGAAAAGAAAGCGGTGCTCTCGTGAAAAGAAGAGAGGTTGTCGTGCAGGAATTATGACGAGAATGCGGGCAGACGCTAAAACCGGTAAACCCCCGATGCCGGCTCTTTTTCTGTCTAACGTGCGCTCGCTCGACAACAAGATGGATCTACTTCGTTTGAGGGTAACCACGTCGGAGGAGATGAGAAGATGTTCTGTGCTTTGTCTTACGGAAACGTGGATTTCTGAGGACACTCCTGACTCTGTTTACGAGCTGGACGACCGGCTCTTTTTCAGAACAGACCGGTGCATCGAGACTACGGGGAAAACGCGAGGTGGCGGTGTTTGTATTTACGTACACAAAGATTGGTGCACGAACTGTGCTGTGATAAAAAGAGCTTGTTCAGCTGCCGTGGAGTTGATCACAGTTAGGTGTCGCCCGCATTATATGCCACGTGACTATTCTGTGATTCTAATCAGCGTTATTTACATAGCCCCTGATGCTAATGCTAATGACGCCCAGGGAGAGATTCATGACTTACTCACCTCGCTGCAGTGTAAATATCCTGAGGGGCTTTTCATTGTTTGCGGGGACGTCAATCACGTTGATCTTCAGATGTCCCTCCCAGCCTTCAATAAGAACGTCTTCGCAGCTACGAGAGGAGATAAAACACTCGACCAAGTCTTTACAAATGTAAAGGGGGCATACACGGCGAAGACACGCCCAGCGCTCGGAGCTTCAGACCACGAGTCTCTGATCCTGGCGCCAAGAGAACTCCCTCCACTCAGGCGGTCCAAGCCGGAACAAAGACAAATAACAATCTGGCCTCAAGATAGTTCCCCCTTGTTGAGAGACTGTTTTGAGAGGACAAACTGGTCTGTTTTCAGGGAAGCAGCTACTGATGGAAGTTCAGTGGACATGGAACTGTATGCTTCCTCAGTCCTGGGTTACATCAGTACATGCTCTGAGAATGTATCCATAAAAAAATATGTGAAATCCTACCCAAACCGGAAACCCTGGTTAAATAGAGAAGTTCACGCCTTGTTAGCAGCCAGAGACACTGCATTCAAGTCAGGAGATAAAGTGGAGCTGAGGAAAAGCAGGAATGAACTGAAGGATGGCATTAAGAAGGCCAAGGCCACGTATGCACAGAGGATCGAGGGACAGTTCACCTCACAAGACCCACGGAGCATGTGGAAGGGTATTAAATGCATAACAGATTACAAAGGCAAAAACAAACAATGCCCCAGGGACCCATCTCTGCCTGATGCCCTCAATAAGTTTTATGCACGTTTTGATGATCCAAACAGACCTGCTAGCACCAGACTCACCTCATCACCAGATGAAGAGCATCTCAGGGTGTCCGCAGCAGAAGTGAGAGGCAGTCTCAGAAAGATTAATCCTCATAAAGCAACCGGACCAGACAACATCCCAGGGAAAGTTCTGAAGGAATGTGCGGACCAGCTCTGTGAGGTGCTGGCTGACATCTTCACCACCTCACTTGCACTGGAGTCAGTTCCCACCTGCCTGAAGACCGCGACCATCATCCCAGTCCCAAAGAGCTCCACAGTGACTGGTCTGAATGACTATAGACCGGTGGCCCTCACCCCGATAGTCGCTAAATGTTTTGAGAAACTGGTCATGTCCCACATCAAGGCAACCGTCAACATCAATGAGGACCCTCATCAATACGCATACCGTGAGAACCGATCAACAGAGGACGCCATTTCTTCCGTGGTCCACACTGCTCTCACCCACCTGGATCAGAAGGACTCATACGTGCGTCTGCTCTTTGTGGACTTCACATCTGCCTTCAACACCATGATCCCCCAAACTCTGATAGACAAACTATCTACACTTGGACTAAGCCCCTCTATTTGTAACTGGGTACTAGACTTCTTAACAGACAGACCACAGTCCGTGAAGATCCACAACTTCTCCTCCTCCACCATAACCCTCAGCACTGGCTCTCCTCAGGGATGTGTGCTGAGCCCCCTTCTGTTCACTCTGCTCACATATGATTGTACAGCCACACTTCCAGGCTGTCATATTGTTAAGTTTGCAGATGATACAGCGGTGGTGGGATGCATTACAAACAATGATGAGTCCAGCTACAGACAGGAGGTGGAACACCTGGAGAGCTGGTGCAAAGAGAACAATCTTCACATGAATGTGAAGAAGACAAAGGAGATGATTGTGGACTTCAGAAGGAACAAACACACCCATGCCCCACTGAAAATAGGTGGGTCTGCAGTGGAAGTGGTCTCCAGCTACAAATACTTGGGTGTACACATGAATGATAACCTCAGCTGGAGCAACAACACCACCAGCCTGATCAAGAAAGGTCATCAGAGACTCTACTTCCTCAGACGGCTGAGACGAGCTGGTCTGAGCAGCCCAGTCCTCACCTCCTTCTACAGGTGTGCAGTGGAGAGCGTCCTGTGCTCCAGCATCAACGTGTGGCATGGAGGCTGCACAGTTGAAGAGAGGAAAGCTCTGCAGAGAGTGGTGAAGGCTGCACAGAAGTCTGTTGGAGTCAGTCTCCCCACCATCACAGACATTTACACCTCCAGATGCAGGAAAAGAGCCACCTGCATCATGAAAGACCTCACTCACCCAGCACACTCACTCTTTGCCCCACTCCCCTCAGGACGGAGGTTGAGGAGCATCAAATGTAGAACCACTAGACTGAGGAACAGCTTCTACCCTGAGGCTGTTAGACTCATGAATAAATAAAAATAAAATAAAAAATAAACACTGCAAAATATCACATCATGCTGATGCTGATCTGTTTTCTTGTTGCTGTGTTCATCTGTGTTCATCTGTGACCATCTGCTCATACAAACTCATGTTCGTGCTGCTGTTTATTCCCACTATATTAGGCTTAGTGTATTACTAGTTGATGCTTTTCTTAGTTAGTTCTAGATGTTATTACTGTTTTTCTCTTTCATTGTTGTTGGATGTAACTGGGACCTCGTGTACATAATCTCGTTTTCATCTCATGTACCACATGCGGTGCAAATGACAATAAAGACTCTCTGACTCTGACTCTGACTCTAAATCACTAGTTTTCTAACAATTTCCTTCAACTAAACAGTAACAAAACAGAAATCATTCTTGTTGGTACCAAAAACTCCATTTCAAAATCAGAACATCTTCTCGTCCCCCTTAACAACTCTCTGCTATCCCCCTCCCCTCAGGTCAAGAGTCTCGGTGTCATCCTCGACACCACTCTCTCCTTCACCTCACACATCAACAGTGTTAGTCAGTCTGACTTTCCACCTCCGTAATATTAACCGTCTCCGTCCTTCTCTCACACCCCGCTCCACAGCCATCCTGGTGCACAGTCTTGTGACTTCCCGTATCGATTACTGCAACTCCCTTCTCTATGGCCTCCCCAACAAATCTCTCCACAAGTTACAGATGGTCCAGAACTCAGCTGCCCGTGTCATCACTCAAACCTCCTACTATAACCACATCACTCCTGTCCTGCAGCAGCTCCACTGGCTCCCGGTTAAATCACGCATCATCTTCAAAATTCTACTTCTCACGTTCAAATCTATCCACAACCTTGCCCCTCCTTATCTATCTGACCTCCTACAAATCTCCATCCCATCACGCTCTCTCAGATCCTCCTCTTCGCTACATCTCCATGTACCCTCTGCCCGCCTCTCCACCATGGGGAGCAGGGCCTTCACCTGCTCTGCCCCTCACCTCTGGAACGCTCTACCGCCAGACCTTCGAAACACCACCTCCCTTTCTCTGTTCAAGACTGCCCTGAAAACACATCTCTTTAGACTAGCTTATCATTAAAGCTGGGGTATGTAAGATTGTAATGTAGTCTGTAACTTTTCAAACAATATATATTTTAACATATTTCTTCACTCTGTCACTAGATTGATGTTAGAGAGGTAATCTCTGAAAAAAACTAAAAAAAAATATTGTCCCCTTGCTTCTCCAGGTGGTAAATAAGCATTTCTAAAAAGAAAAAGTGACCCGCCATTTTCCAGCCAATAAAAACAAAGTTTGTAACCAGCCAATAAAAACCGAGCTTGAATTCGAATCAGCCAATAAAAACAGAGCTTGAATTTGAATTTTAACAGACCACAAGGGGGCAGAGCCATATATGGCTCTGAGGGGGAGGGATCAGAATGCTTTGCTTGTTGAAATTTTTTCTAAGTGCTGATGTTCTACAGAAACTGCAGACTCCACCTTTAACTTTACTAAATGTATTTTTATTATTTTGTATTTTATAATCTTTATGTATTTTATATTTCCATTTGTCACTGATAATGTTTTAACTGTATTTGTTTGTTAAGTGTCCTTGGATGTCTTGAAAGGCGCTTTTAAATAAAATGATTATTATTATTATTATTATTATTATTATTATTATTATTATTATTATTACAAATATTCATGGCGAACAAGAAATAAAACGATACAATTATTAATCTAAGTGAAGATTTGAGCAATTTGTCTTCAGTTTGGGAAGCAGGAAGTTAGATGAGCAGAAACAGCAGGCTCTAATTTAGGTCCGCACCCGTATTTTTTTACTCTTACCGTTTCAGGAAGTGAGGGAGCTCAGTCCGAGGGGGGGCAGCTTTATTTATTCCAATCTTGACGAAGGTCTTACATCTTTTGGAAAAGTGAAAAGGCTCACTTGTTCACTGATGATATTAGAACACCCAAATCAGTGGCGGTTCTGGGGTGGGGCCGACACGGTCCCATGCCCGTGTAACAAGGAGCTTGGCCCTACCCGTGGCCCGCCCATCCGATACCAGCCAAGTTTACGTATCAGATTTTTGATCCAACTTGCCGATATTTTCTGATCCATGATGCACGTTGACTTCAAACTATGGAATGGATTTCCTGAACGGAGGCGTGTCTCATGAACCCAGAGTAACAAGACCCGCCTCAAATTCAGGAAATCCAGTTCATAGTTTGCAGCCAGCTACAAGCGTGAGGACTAACTGAGTACTCTGTTGGGCTTGTTTTGGCATCGTTTTGAAAGAGCGGGTCGTTTGTTTATGGATTTTGTTTTCATGGAGCTGGTCACAATTGGTTATGGATTGTTTTCATGGAGCTGGACGCTTGTTTCTGTCGCAAGTTCTGACAACACTGGTGAGTAGCATCTTAGCTAGCAGCTAGCCGACTTTTCATCGTAACATGTGCGTTGTGTGGAAATATTTTACACTCAACACCGCAAGACAACAACGTTCAATGTTTGCAGAGCTATATAAACACATCTGCGTCACATTAAACCGCGGTCAAGTTAGTTTTACGCCGGACATTTGAGCTCAGGGGCTTCAGCGGTGTGTTTTTCTTTTTCAATGCGGGATGGGCGCTCTGATTCCGGGCAGCTGCTGCTCAGCTTCCCCCTGGAGCTCCGTGGCTGCGCATCATATCATAATAAACAGCTACAATATAAAGCCATGTAAAACACTAAAAACAGGAACATGTCTGTGTTGGTTTATGCCATGAACTTAGCAGATGTAAAGCCATTTAATATTTAATTTAATTTATTTATTCATTCATTTAAAAGAGACAAAATAAAACAAATTCATCAAAAATAAAACATTGAATGAAAAGAGTGCAGAAAGAAGAAAAAAATCTTATATCACCCCATTATTTAAAAGAATATATAAAATAACTTTAAACAAACAATCACTTAACTCCATATCTGTAAAATTAACTGAATTATAACCATTTTTGAGTTGGCTTATTTCAATTGCCTGCTGCAGCCATCTTCAATTCAATTGTACTCAAAAGTTAATCAGCAGTAAAGAAACATCCGTTTATTATTTCTTGAAAGATTTTTCAAAATCTGTCCAGAGGGTCATGAGATATTTTGCTAACAGACCAACACCATTGATTCTAAATAAATAACGTTATAATTTTAAAGAAAGATCTTATGCATTCTAAAAGTCCTTTGCTTATGCTTTGGGAATGAGTCTCAGCTACTACCACACCAAATTTTATCTCAATTTTTTGTCAAATTGACTGAGTTGTAGTCAATTTTGTGTTGTTTAAGTTCAGTTAGCTGTGGCAGCCATCTTGAATTGGACGTTCTTAAAAGTCAACCAGTCGTAGAGAGCCTTTCAGTGATTATTTTTTGAAAGTTTAATCAAAATCTGTTCAGTTGTTCACAAGATATTTTGCTAACAGACAGATGCAGAATACAAGCATAATTGTGGACTTTTGGAAGCATGTGATGAAAAAGAGACTGGGTGAAAATAACTACTTAAAAGTTTTAAGTACCGGTAGTTACATGTTTTACAAGACTTCACCTAACAGTTATTTTCATTATCATTTTATTTGCTTATTAATTTATTTTATTCAGTCAATACAAATACTGTGTAAAATGTTTTATATTTTTCTCATTTGATTTTTTAAACTATTTTCTTTGGTTACAATGGTTAATCACTGCTTTAAAAAATAAAAGTCAAGTAAGATTTCGAATCTGTCTTTTTCGCCGAGATGAACGTGCCTCTCTGACAAAACCTCTGGCCCCAGCTAGGCCCCACCAGTACAACTGGTCTAGAACCGCCACTGACCCAAATGCGACACAACGAACCGGCATTTTTCAATTTCTACAAAAAAAAGGCGATCTGGCTGAGAATGAATATGCGTTAATGGCAGACGCAGACTGAAGGTCCTCCTTGCAACGTCACAAATGTTGCATTCGCGTGTACGGTAGTCTGATTTTTCCGAGAGAAACACAGTTTTTAATTTTAAACTCAATTTGAAAGGAATTTTCATTAATTTATCATTTTGTTTGCAAAAACGAACATAGTTGAATGGTACAAGATATATTGTATCATTTTATGCAAAGTACAAAGATAATGTCAGTGGCCCTTTAACATATTCATTTTTTTCTTTTTCTTTTTTTCTTTCCAATGATGCGTCAAGTCACGCTCGGTGTCTGTTCTGTTAAATCCAGAGTTTTCTGCTGCTTCGTTGGGGTCATCCTCGTTTCTTTTTGTCCTGCAGTCCCCGATGTTTGACGGGAAGGTGCCACACTGGCACCACTTCTCCTGCTTCTGGCTGCGAGCAGCCGCTCAGTCTCCAGCCGACATTGCCGGGTTTTCTGATCTGCGCTGGGACGACCAAGACAAAGTCAAAAAGGCCATCGAGAACGGAGGAGCTGTGGGAATTGGTCAGTGCTCATACCAACAAATTCAAGTCAGTTTATTTATAAAGAATCAAGTCACAACAGAATCATCTCAGGACACCGAACAGAAACATTCATATATAAAATAACCCAACAAATTCAACTCGATTTGTTGCTGGATCTTTATTTTTATGAACAGACAAGTTTAAGTCAAACAATTTAAACTAGAGAAAATTGCATTTCCTGGGAAAATGCAGTGTGAATGCTTATTGCTGAAAAACAGCTGAAATGTAGCTGAAATGGAAGAACAAGCCTAAGTTAGCAGAAGAAAGCTGAAAGAACACATATTTGCTGAATTTGGTTTCAATAAGCAGAAATGAGCACAAAAATTAGTAAATTAGCTTAAAAAGCTGAATTTAGCAACAACAAAAAATAGCTGAAAAGTAGCTAAAAAGGCAGAAAGAAGCTTAAATTACCAGACGAGAGAGCACAGCTGTGCCCAATTAGGCTTAGAGAAGCAGAAATGAGCACAAAAAGTGGAAATAATCTGAAAAAGGCAGAAAATTGCAACAACATAGAAAACAAACACAAAAAAACAGCTAAATAGTAGCTAAAAAAAGGCAGAAAGAAGCTTGAATTACCGGTACCAAAAGGAAGTGGATGAAGCACAATTGTGCCCAATTGGGCTTAAAGAAGCAGAAATTAGCACAAAAAAGTAGAAATTATCTGATAAAAGCTGAAATTTGAAGCAAAAAAATAAAAAAAACTGCTAAATAGTAGCGTAAAAAAGACATATGTATATACCAGTAATTTAAGCTTTATAACATATGTATACTGTATAAGGCTTAAATTACCAGAAAGAAGTGGAGAGAGCACTATTGTGCCCAATTAGGCATAAAGAAGCAGAAATTAGTATAAATAAGTGGAAATTATCTGAAAAATAGAAATCTGCCAAAAACAAACAAACAAAAAAAATCCTGCTGAATAGTAGCTAAAAAAAAAAGCAGAAAAAAGCTTAAATTACCTGGACCAAGTGGAGAGAGCACACTTTTGCTGAATTATTCAGAAAAAAGTTTAAATGTGTGCCAAAAATCTGGAATTAGCTGAAAAAGCTGAATTAGCATTAAAACATTTAAAGACCGTGTAAAGTGAAATTAAATTTGTGTTTTGAGTTTGTCACACGGCATAAATATGTGTTATTAATCACCCATATAAATCTGACTGATTAAAAACATTGTTTACCTTATAAAATTAAGTCTCAAATATAAGGAAAAAACATGATTTTCCCAGGGTCTGGAACGGTGGGGGCGTGTCAGCGCGTGGGCGTGGTTTCAGCGCAGTTCTGCAGCTCAGAGCAAGTAGGAGGACCCTCTCGCTCAGAGCTGAACTGTGTGGAGGAGGAAGACAGGTTCATCAGTAAACCTGCTCTGTTTGCTCCTTTTTCCAAGAGTTACGCTGTTTTTAGTGCACAAACAACTCTGGTTTTATTTTTAAAGTTGAGGACGCAACTATAATTCATAACTCCGCTGTTATGTGTTTAGAAGATGAGCGGACTCGCGCGGCTGCACCGGTCCGACCCGACACATCGCATGCGGGGGCTGTGTTGGTGATTAAGATAAAGAGTAATCACGTTGATAACTAAGTATGCAATGGACCTGTCGCATTTTCTTAGCAAAAAAGGAGCTTGTGAACTTGTAGGGCACAGGCTTAGCAATAAAAAAAAGAAAGAAAGAAAAGAAACAGGAAAGGCGGCGGCGGTGTCCGGAGGCTGAGGAGGGAGACGGTCAGTAGCAGGTGCCCTGACCATTAAAACATCCAGGGAAGATGCAGGAACGAGGCATAATTGATTAGCTAGCTAACAATGAACAAAATATCTATGCTATTGCTATCTGATGCTATCTGCGATTCGCGAGTGAACGGCTCCACCCATGCGAAGAACAATTTATATGACTGGAGCAGCAGGGGGTGGGGCTATACTAATGAGGACCGCGTGACGAAACGCGGTCACGTTTAAAACACGCCTAAAAAATCCTGAAATAGAAATATGTTTATACACAGTTTGCTCTATAACTCCAAAATTAATTGAGCTACAATTTTGAGACTTTTTACTCATTTACAAGATTACAATTATCACATTTATAATGTTTATTTAAGAAAATGTTGAAATTCACTTTACACGGTCTTTAAATAGTAGCTGAAATAGCAAAAAAAAAAGCTACAACTTGAATAAATACCGTAAGCCGAATGGAACAGAAAGAAGTTAGAAGTAGCACAAAAATGTTGCAGTTAGCAGGAAGAAGCTGAAAGTGGCACAAGAAAGTAAAAAAAAAAAACGGCAAACATTAGCAGAAAGTAGCTGCAAAAAAGTTTAAATTTGCACAAAGAAGCTGAACCAGAACAATATGTGAAAGGAGCCGTAAAAGGTTGTAAACACATCTAAAGATTTGAAGGATTTAAAATTAGCTCAATTCATTTTCTATGAAGAAAAAAGTGGCAGAAAAGGCAAAAAATGTCAAAAGCTAAAGTTGCACCAATACCAAAAGTCATAGCAGGATTGTTCTGAAAGAGCTGAAAGTTTTGATTTACGATTTGTTTAAATGGCACAAAAATTGTGGAATGAGAAAGATGCAGAAAAACGTACAGAAGAAAACTGGATCAATAGTGTGAACGCTTCATAAACATTCACACAATAAGTTGATAAAATCTAATTATGTCAACAGAGTGATATTATCTAGTAACTTTCTTATCGATCTAATATAAAATGAAACAAATGATCAATAAAAATCTAAAATTGAACTCCATGTCTGTCGAATCGACTGAGTTGCAGCCGTTTGTCTGCTTGCTAAGTTTGAATATTGCTACGTATCCTGGGTGTAACTGGTTTTAGAATAAACCTGTGGTTTTCATGTTGCAGGAAAAGGCGATGCGAAGGGTGCCGCCAAAGGAGAGAAGACGCTGAACGAGTTTGCGGTGGAATATGCCAAGTCCAACCGCAGCACGTGCAAAGGCTGCGAGCAGAAAATCGAAAAGGTTTGCGGCCGCGACACGAGCTGAACTCAGATGTGTGCCACATTTAATTTATTGTGTTAATGTTTGGGGGAAAGCGTGTAAATCAATTACAAAGCCTATTTTTTTATTTTGCAGAAAAGAATTGTAAGAATTATAACAAGAAAACGTTACTGTCACCCATCAAGTGAATTATTTTATCAAATGAAATTGCTGAAGTTCTATGGTTTGGTGGATTATAACATTTTGTCACTTTTATGTATAGAGCTCAGAAAAATACACTACCGTGTAATATCCAAATGTCATTTGTGAAAAGATCAAGCTGCTACAATCTTAAGGGGAAAGATATATTTGTAAAACCGCAGTTTAGAACTTGTTTGAAGGGAAGAACTGCCTTAATTCAGGGAGTAGGATTATGGAATAACTTAAAGACAGATGTTAAAGAAGCCAAATCAATCCTTGTATTTAAAAAACTGGTTGAAATTGAATTGTTAAACAAATATATATGAATGTATTTTAATGAGTAATGTATGATAATTGAAAATTGAATGAGTTATTTACTTGTTTTGCTATTTACAGAAAACGTTTGTTTGAATTGTTTATTAGATAAATAAGGAGCAGATTTAATAAGATTTTTTTCTTCATCTGCTACCTTTCATTTTCTATTTTTTATATATTTTTTCTAATTACATATATGTTAGTTGTTGTATCTCATTATTATAAAATTAATAAAATGGAAAAAAAAACTCGGGCGCTCTAGTACTCTAATATTTTGTGCTCTGCTGCAGGATCAGATCCGTGTCTCCAAGAAAATGGTGGACGCCGAGAAGCCTCACCTGGGTCTGATTGACCGCTGGTACCACACGGCGTGCTTCGTGAGCTCCAGGGAGGAGCTGGTCTTCAAGCCGGAGTACAGCGCCGCCCAGCTGAAGGGGTTCGACCTGCTGCGGGCGGAGGACAAGGACGAGCTGAAGAAGAGGCTCCCTGCCGTCAAGTCCAAAGGGTGAGGCGACAAACGTTCAGTTTAGGGCTGGGCCATGTATCGTTCCCGGTAATACCGGTAAAAAAAGCTTGCCCGGGCAAAAAAGTTATATCATGATATGCTAATTTCATGACGTAATACGTCAGGGCGCCTCGCCCCCTTACCAACCGAGCGCTTCAAACGACCAAAACGAACTGAGCAACCTCCCTCCACCATTCTGTACTGGTGTAACGCTAGCTAAAATGCTAAAAACAAACATACCATTTTATTTATAAAGCACTTTAAACAGGAACAAGGCCAAACCAAAGTGCTGAACAAACAAACAACAGGCAACACACACAATGAAGTACAAAACAAAAGACATAAAAACATTGCAGCTCATAAATAAAACGACTCAACACAGATCAATGTGCGTCTGTTTCTCTCCCCCCTGCTCTAAACTGCAGGTACAGAGAGTTGAACTCTCTCCCCCCTCCTCCCCCCACCCCGCTCTGAGCTGCCGGTGCTGCATCTCCCTCGCTCTAAACTGTCGGTACAAACACGCGCGGCTCAATTGTCTCGAGCTCCACAGTCGGTCCACGGACCAAGAGGCAGGTGATCAGTCAGATAAATGAATCATTCCTGCAGGAATAGATGAAGCTGAAACACCCAACAAGCTTCAGGGTCAGCTGATCACCTTGTTACAAGTTCTGGAAGTTATAGCTCATTTAAATGCAACTTATATTTTGTTGTAGGTTTCATTTATGCTCAACAGATCTTAAAGGTATTGTGACATGATGTTGGAAATTTGCATATTTGTCACAACATATATATCTTATATCATTCAGCTCTGTTCGTTTTTGCAAAATAAATTATAAATATATTAAAATTTCATTCCAAGTTATGGTAGTTTTTTCTCTGGGACACGCCCCTAAAAATCTGCGCACTTCCGCAATACGTCATGTGACGTACCCGTGGGGAGCCGCTGTTCCAACGCGCATGTAAATATATGTAAATATCAATGGCGGAGCATGTCGAGTGCAGCATTTCTAGTGTTGATCTAAGCGATTTGTCTTCAGTTTTGGAAGTTCTGTTAGTTCTGGTGATGAACAAGAGCCAGCAGGTTTTAATTTAGGTATTCAACCATATTTATATGAACCTTACCGTTCAGGAAGTTAGTCTGAACCGAGACTGCAGAGGACAGACAGCTGCTGCAGAGGAGGGAGGATTTTAGGTTAGATTTATCATTTTAAGACAGTCAATCGTCCAAAACTCTCATTACTAAACCCTCACGGAATTAATAAACTTACTGATGTTACGTTATCGCGCAGACATAATTTAAAAATACATAACAACGGGGCGTAGCCAGAATTTTATGAGGGGTGGTTTGTTTAAAATAAATGTGGACCTAAAAAGATAGACACGTCTCGGTAGCTCACTGGAAACGCATTGGGTTGGTAGCCGCTCCAAACTTTATCCAGACCAAGTGAGTTCGATTCCCACTTGGTATAACTTTTTTTTTTTTTTTTAGATTATTTATTCATTCCAGATTAAAAAAAAACACAAGAAAACTATTTACAAAACAACAAGAAATAAAACAATACATGAAATGAAAGGAAGCAGAAGAAGAAAATAATCTTATTATATCTGCCTGTTTGAGAAGGGGCAGATATAATAAGATTATTTTCTTCTTCTGCTTCCTTTCATTTCATGTATTGTTTTATTTCTTGTTGTTTTGTAAATAGTTTTCTTGTGTTTTTTTAATCTGGAATGAATAAATAATCTAAAAAAAAAAAAAAAGTTATACCAAGTGGGAATCGAACTCACTTGGTCTGGATAAAGTTTGGAGCGGCTACCAACCCAATGCGTTTCCAGTGAGCTACCGAGACGTGTCTATCTTTTTTAGGTCCACATTTATTTTAAACGAACCACCCCTCATAAAATTCTGGCTACGCCCTGTTGTTATGTATTTTTAAATGAAGTCTGTGCGATAACGTAACATCGGTAAGTTTATTAATTCCGTGAGGGTTTAGTAATGAGAGTTTTGGACGATTGACTGTCTTAAAATGATAAATCTAACCTAAAATCCTCCCTCCTCTGCAGCAGCTGTCTGTCCTCTGCAGTCTCGGTTCAGACTAACTTCCTGAACGGTAAGGTTCATATAAATACGGTTGAATACCTAAATTAAAACCTGCTGGCTCTTGTTCATCACCAGAACTAACAGAACTTCCAAAACTGAAGACAAATCGCTTAGATCAACACTAGAAATGCTGCACTCGACATGCTCCGCCATTGATATTTACATATATTTACATGCGCGTTGGAACAGCGGCTCCCCACGGGTACGTCCCATGACGTATTGCGGAAGTGCGCGGATTTTTAGGGGCGTGTCCCAGAGAAAAAACTACCATAACTTGGAATGAAATTTTAATATATTTATAATTTATTTTGCAAAAACGAACAGAGCTGAATGATATAAGATATATATGTTGTGACAAATATGCAAATTTCCAACATCATGTCACAATACCTTTAAGCATCGTTTTATTTACCGTAGTTGTTTTCGGAAACTACACCTGCACTTTAGTTTTTGTGGTGGATTTTGTTGATCTATATTTTGTGCAGAGTTTTTCAATCTAAATTACAGATCATTTTTATACTTGGAGACTGAATACTTTACTAACTAAAGTAATTTCAGTAAAATTACCCCTTGTTGTTTTAAAAAAAAATATATATATAATACTGCAAAGCAACATGTTAAGTTAATTTTGTCAAATAAATAAATTTGATTTCTGTTATTTTTTATTTTTTATGTTGTATCACGAAATTTATCGTTATCGTGATAATGCTCTGAAATATCACAATATAATTTTTGAGCCATATCGCCCACCCCTAGTTTAGTTCAAGGGTTCGTCTCTTCGCCGTCGTTCCTGTTCGGAGCAAACCTGCAGCCTGAGAGAATCGCCTTGAACGTGTCCCTGAACGCCGTCATGGTGTACGCGTACAGGAAAGGGTTGACGGCGGAGTTGGCGTGCGACAGGATGATGGCGGCGAGCAGCAGCTCCAGCGGCACGGAGCAGCGCGGGCAGAGCAGCAGGAAGCAGTTAATGAGGTGCAGCGGGATCCAGCAGGCGGCGAAGAGGAACAGCACGAGGAAGAGGGACGCGGTCACCCTCGTCTCCCGGCGCATGTGGCGCTCCCCGCCCCGTCCGCCCGGCTCGGGGTCGACGCGCCGCAGCTGCCGCTTGACCGCGACGAAGATCCTGGCGTAGATGAGGAACATGACGAGCAGCGGCGCGAGCACGCAGGCGAAAAAGTTGAAGTAAACCATGTAGGTCATGTCCACCACCAGGACGAAGACGCAGTCGCCGGAGTCCGACGGCGTCTTGTGCCAGCCCATGAGAGGCACGAGGCCGATGAGGAAGGCCAGCAGCCAGGTGGCGAGGATGACCAGCGCGGCGTTGCGCGGCGTCATCAGGGCGCAGTAGCGGAATGGCATGAAGATGGCGACGTAGCGCTCCACGGCCACGGCCAGCAGGCTGAAGATGGAGCTCTGCGTGAACATGATGAGGACGCTCAGCGTGAGCAGACACAGGCGGAGGTGCTGGCGCGGCAAGCCGGCGTCCGTCAGAATGGCGCAGGGGATGGCGATGGCGCCGACGCAGATGTCGGCGACCGCCAGCGACACCAGGAAGTAGTTGGTGACAGTGCGCAGCTTGCGGTTGAGACCCACGGCGGCGCAGACGAGCACGTTGCCCACAGTGGACAAGAAGGCGATGACGAGCTCGGCCGCCATGTACGGCACGTTGAGGGAGATCACCACGTCTACCGGCGGAGGCGACGAGGAGGAGGAAGGTGTAACGTTCAGAGAAGAGGAGAACCAATAAGAGGGTTTCAAAAGAAGGTGCTCCGGTGCAGCGGCGTTCTCCATGGTTTTCCCAAAAAGAGGAAATAAGATTGAAATAAAACTGAGTTGTTGCAAAAAGCACAGAAGTCGGCTCGAACGATCATCGGCTCAAACGACCATCGGCTCGAACGATCATCGGCTCAAACGACCATCGGCTCGAACGATCATCGGCTCAAACGACCATCGGCTCGAACGATCATCGGCTCAAACGACCATCGGCTCGAACGACCATCGGCTCCAACGATCATCGGCTCGAACGACCATCGGCTGACGGAGCGGTTCATTTAGGAGGTGCAGGGACCCAACAAACTGCTTTATATTTCTTCATGCCTCCTGTGATCGAGGAGGTTCGTCTTGTTTTCTGATTCCTGGACGGTCATTAACGACGCGTCTCGCGGGGATGGAGGCGTCTCGCTCGGACACGGAGCGACGTCATCGTCGGCGCCGAGGGTCGTCCGGGCGTGCGAAGACTCGCGTCCGTTCTCCGACGAGGCCCCGGCGAACAAGTTTAATGAACGGAGGTGTCAGATTGTGGCGTGTTTGTTCCCCGTCCTCGCTCCCTTGGCGTCTCATTTAGGAAGCCAACGTGAATAGGTTTATGTTTTTCTTTCCACATTTTGTTTGTCCTCGCTGAGCCTCGATCAAAGTTTGTAACCAGCGTTTGGTCTCGCAGGAAACGTAAAGGCGACGCTGTGGACGGAGCGTCAAAAAAGCTGAAGGCTGAGGATGACGCCAAGCAGAAGAAGCTGGAGGAGGAGCTGAAGGTGCTTCTGTCTGGTTTTTACAACCTTAACTGAAAAAGTTTGGACGTTGTGTAAAATGTATAAACAGTTTATGTCCAGAAACACATGTTGGTCACAGTGACAGTGAACAGAACAAATGTTGACACTAATAATTTTGTTTTGTTTAAACAAAAAGGCCATTTTAAATGTTATGGTAGCAACACATCTCAAAAAAGTTGGATTGAGGTTGTTTATGTTTTTGCTTGGGGTGTGGGTGGAGGGGCCCCTGGGTGGAAGCATAAGTTGTTTTAAAACCATCAAATACTTTTCTGCAATGATCTGCCTTTCCTGATGTGTAAGCTGCATGTGCCAGAGTCACCAATGCACCACCATACCATCAGAGAGGCTAGCAGTTTAACCGTTAAAGGCCTGATGGTCCCTTTTCTCTTTACTACGGAGGACGTGGTGTCTGTGGTCGTCAAAAGATTTTCCAAATTTTCATCTGTCCGACTTCAGAGCAGTTTTCCACTTTGCCTCAGTCTATTTTAAATGAGCTTTGATCCAAAGGTGGTTGTGACGTTTCTCTTCACACATGGATCTATTATTGCCTGATGGTGGGAGGCACAGTTAACCGTTTACATTCATTCAACCTTTATTTAAACAGGTTAATCCCATTGAAGGTGATTTGTGGAGGTGTTCCTGAGTCCATGCAGGGATGTCCAGAACTGAAGCAGAGCTGTTTTTAATGCTGAGGAGCTGAATAACACTAGTGCACCGACTCCCAGTCTTTTCCTTTGAGCTCAGTTTCTTCAGATTCATAAAATCTAAACTGTACTTGGTGAGAAGTTTCAGTTTTTCACTGACTGGTCAGTGAACCTCTGCCCATCTTCTCTGAGCCTCTCTTAAAATATATATATACTGTATATATATACCCAGTCCTCTTACTGACATGTTGACTGTTAACCTGATTAGCTGCAAAATGGTTGTTGCCCATCATCCTCACTTTCTTTGAAATGTTTTGCTGCTCTAAAATTCAAAATTGCCTTATTTCCCCCCAAAGATTGTACATTTTTAGTTAAAACTTTAGATATATAGAGCCTTGAACATGATATTGGGATTACAGGAATGGCTCTAAAATGGTTTAAATTATATTTATCTGATAGATTCCAATTTGTAAATGTAAATAATGAATCATTTTCATACTCCAAAGTTAGTCATGGAGTTCCTCAAGGCTCAGAGCTTGGACCAATACTCTTTACCTTGAATATGCTTCCATTAGGTAATGTTATTAAACAGCATGGGATACATTTTCATTGTTATGCTGATGATACTTACCGGTAGTTACCGTATACTTGTCCATGAAACACAATGAATCTTCTTCATACTCCAAAGTTAGTCATGGAGTTCCTCAAGGTTCAGAGCTTGGACAAATACTCTTTAACTTGAATATGCTTCCATTAGGTAATGTTATTAAACAGCATGGGTCATGGATAAATTTTCATTGTTATGCTGATGATACTCAGGTATACTTGTCCATGAAACACAACAAATCTTCATACTCCAAAGTTAGTCATGGAGTTCCTCAAGGTTCAGTGCTTGGACCATTACTCGTTACCTTGAATATGCTTCCATTAGGTAAAGTTATTAAACAGCATGGGATAAATTTTCATTGCCATGCTGATGATACACAGATATTTTTGTCCATGAAACACAATGAATCCAATCAGTTACTTAGACTACAAGCATGTCTTAACGACATAAAAACCTAGATGACCCTTAATTTTCTGCTTTTGTGAGGTTTTGGTTTTTGGACCTGAGTATTGTAGGAATACATTTTTCAGTCTTTCACTTTCTCTGGATGGCATTAATCTGGCCTCCAGGTCTAATGTTAAAAATCTTGGTGTTATTTTTGATCAGGACATCTTTTATCCCCCACATTGAAAATGTTAATAGAACCGCCTTCTTGGGTTCTGCTGGAGGTTTCTTCCTCATGAGGGAATTCTTTCTTTCCACTGTCACCTTCATGCTTGCTCAAGAGTTTGTGATAAAAACAGGGATAAATAAGTAAAGGGGCGGCCGTGGCACAGTGGTAATGGCAGTCGACCCCTGATCGGAAGGTTGGAGGTTCGAATCCCGCATCCGCCCACCATGTGTTGTTGTGTCCCTGGGCAAGACACTTAACCCCGAGTTGCTCCCGGTAGGTCTGGATGGCGCCTTGCAAGGCAGGCTACCACTACCGGTGTATGAATGTCTGAATGAATGGGTGGATGGCTGGTATTGTAAAGCGCTTTGGGGCTCCTCACAGGGGGCTGGAAAGCGCTATATAAATAAGCTCCATTTACCATTTACCAAAGTTAAAATCAAAGCAGTCTGCTCCTCAGATAAATAATTTTATTAACTTAATTTTTATGTATATGAATGTTTCTGTTCAGTGCCCTGTGATGACTCATGTTGTGACTTGGTACAGTACTGTATAAATAAACTGAATTGAATATAATATGCTTATTATTTTTCCTGTTACATATTGCACATCGTCCCAACCTTTTCGGAACAGAGTGTTGTGTATTTCAGAGTAAACCTTAGTGTTTCTTTTTTTCCATGATCTTGATATGTCGATCTGTTTATGATGACTGTGTTTTCTGCAGAATCAAAGCCAGCTGATTTGGGGAATCAAAGACAAGTTGAAAAAGTATTGTTCAGTCAACGACATGAAGGAGCTGCTGATTGCAAACGGACAGGACGTTCCCTCTGGAGAGTCTAATGTAAGAAAACATTAACCTGCATTTTTCAGATTTAAACCATGGCTCTCTGTTTTTTTGTGAAAACAGTCGATTAATAATACCATAATGGTGACTGTTGAACGGTAAATCAGCAGTAATGTTTTTGCCAGTTTTTTTTCCCCGTTTTCTTCATTAGCAACATATCTGAACCATTAAAGGAGTTTTAATGAAATTCTCAGAATGTAATCAAAGGATGTGTATCTACAGCTGATTACCATTTGGTGCCCCACTAAATCAAGATGGCCTCCACAGCTAAGAAACTTTAGAAAACACAAAAATGGCTCCAACTAAGTCAGTTTGACACTTGATAAGATAAGACTTGGTATGGTAGTAGCTGTGAGTTATTCACAACATATAGTCTGAGTGCTGTGCATTGTGCAACATCTTTTTTTCTGTCTGTTAGCAAAATATCTCATAGACATTTGTAAAGATGTTAAAGGGGACCACATATTGGTTTTTTTAATTTTTATGGTATGTCTGTGTGCTATCCAGACCCCGTTCATTCAATTTAATACAAAAAATAATTCTTAGATAATAAATTATACCCTTTTTAATTCTGCCATTTCTAACTTCCGTTCTAAACGACCTGTTTATGATAATGAGCTCTGAAGTCCACGCCCGTCAAAACTCTGTCTCCGCCCTCTGTAACTGCCAGTATCTCAAATCTGTTGTTGTTTTAAAATTAGCCTTTTTTTATTACTCGTTTGACTTACTGTTAGTGCTAGCTTAAAAAATAACTTACCGAAAGCTGTTTGTGTGCGCCGCCATTAGCTGCTCCTTTTTATCATGCCCTCCCGAATCCGAGCTCTTCCTCCTCCTTCGGTAACAAACAGCCCGCGTAGCTCCTGCTAGTTGCATGCAGCGCTTTGGTCCACGGCTGGCTGCACATCCAATCCAGACAAACGCAAAGAGTGTTTCCAGTTAATTTGTCCATATGAGGCAACCTAACCTCTGACCGGACCGGACCCACACTGTCCTCAAAAGCCAGCAGCTAACTGCAGCCCGATCTCTCCGGAAAAAAAAAAAAAAAAAAGATGCCGTGACCGGGAAGCGAACCCGTGTCCTTCTGATTACGAGTCCAATTCACTACCTCTAGACCAACCGGGCAGTTATGCAAAAAGCAGTCTTTCATCGTATAAGAAACAATCACAACCACCTACATTTAGAACGCTGAAGTTTTGATTAGATTTTGATGAAGTGAAAGGTATTCTTAAAATAAATAAGTTGCTAATCTGAAAATATATCGATCAGTGGTGCTTGATGGTACAGACTGTCGTCCCGCGAGTAAGTGTGTGTGTGTGCACAGTTTTCTGCCGGCTGCGCGTTGGGAGCGATATTACACTAAAAATTGAACTAAAACGTAAAAATAACAATTATAAAGTATTATTATGTCGATGTATATATCTAGTTTCACCCCGATTTCTCCGAAACAAAAGGCTTTAAATAAAAAGGGGGAAAAAAAACGATGCCGTTGACAAGATGCGAACTCTGGTCTCCTGCGTGCCGCTCAAGTGTCGTAACCGCTCGACCAAACTGACAGTTGTGCAAGAGCAGTCCTTCATCATATAAGAAACAAGTCCAAACCGCGAGAGTGTGTGTGCACAGTTTCAACGAGACAGAGTTCATTCAAACAAGGTAATAAAACATTCTGGTTTTACTCAAGATGTGCTGCTGGCTGGAGCAGGGCTGAGCCCATAGCCCCCCCGGGGGCTAAATAAATGAATAAATAAATAAATGACCGCCAGGTCAGTTCCTAAACTGCTCGGCAACCGTGACGTTTTTTATACTGAAGTGGGTTGAGCCCAGAGCCATATAAAGTGAGAGTTGCGACACTTCCATAGACTTCCGTTGTAAGAATGGAATGCGGAAGTCACGTGGGTCATGGAGGGGGCGATTCGTTCCATGGCTGTTTTACAGTCTGACTCTGCCTGCAGTAGCGCTCCGTCGCCGCCAGAGGGCGCAGCTCCACAAGGTTTCCATAGCCGTTGTTTGGAACGATTGACCGCCTATCGGCGACTTCAAAGAGTGTCAGAACTCTCTATATATATGGCTCTGGTTGAGCCGCACCAGGGGTTGCTAGGTGAGGGGCTGGACTCAGGTTTGGTGTGGGTTGTGGCTGCGGTTTGTGACGTCACAAACCGCAGGAAGTGCAATCGGAGTGTTTCTATCTAAGATAAATAAATCTACTTAGAGTAAATAAACCACTGGGTGCATTTTTTTAGCACTAGGACTGTTTTTTTATGAAGTACATACCCAAAGTTCAGTAAAAAAAACATTAAAAAGTGAATTTTGAATGTGTGGTCCCCTTTAATTGAACTTTTAGGAACGAATCCTTGGATGTGCATCCACAGCTGATTAGCTAAACAGTTCAAGATGTCCACCACAGCCCGTTCACCTTTAAAAAACACAAAATATTCATAATTTTACTGATGATAAGCTAAACTTTAATGTGGTAGTAGCCGTGCGTCATTTATATTCAAAGCGGTGGTATGCAATATTGTGCGACACATATTCCTTCAAATAAGCTATTTTTAAAATTAATTAAAAGACTGTTTTCAAGTAAAAGGATTTTCTTCCCTCAAAGAGGTTGTGAAGATAAAAAGAGGGCTCAGATGTCTGAACTGCAGCCTCCCTGAGTAAACGCAGCGTTGTTTCTTCACAGGTGCTGGACATCCTGGCCGACTGCATGGCCTTCGGTTCGCTCGGGTCCTGTAAGGAGTGCTACGGGCAGCTGGTCTTTAAAGGAGACGCATATTACTGCACAGGGGACATCTCAGCCTGGACCAAGTGTGTGTACAAAACCAAAAAACCACAACGACAAGACTGGCTCACCCCGAAGGTGGGACGATGACGAACGTTTCCTTAATCATGAAAGTTCTTAAAAACAGGGATAATTAAGTTTTCACTGGTTGGTTGGTTGGTTGGTTGGTTGGATGGATGGATGGATAGATAGATAGATAATTATTTGCGTGTTTACTTATTTATTTACTTAATTATTTACTAACTTACGGTAATTACTTATTTAATTATTTAGTTATTTACTTATGTAATCACTTATTTAGTTACATGCTTATTTACGCATTTATTTATTTACTTGCTTATTTATTAATTGACTTGCTTATTTACTTGTTTACTTAGTGGTATTTACTTACGGTATTGACTTGCTTATTTACTTCCTTACTTGTTTACTTCCTTATTTATTTACGTACTTATTTACTTACCGGTACTTATTTACTTGTTTCCTTGCTTATTTACTTGCTTTTACTTACTTATTTACTGCTTATTTGCTTACTTGTTTAGTTACTTATTTACTTAGTTATTTACTTACTTGCTTTTACTTACGTATTTACTGCTTATTTACTTACTTACTTTTTTACTTACCGGTACTTATTTACTGCTTATTTAGTTAGTTTGCAGCTTTAACTGGTCTGTTTTTGATTAGCTGTGTCCAGTAGTTTGTTTTATGTACCAAGTTAATAAAATTATTAAACAACATAAAAATTATTAGACCTTTGAAGTTTCACAGTAACTCGTTTGTTATATCTTGTTTATAAATACGGTACTAGATATTTCTGTTTACATTCTGTAACTTCAGCTTGCACAGGTCTATTACTGTAGATTTTAATATTCCATAAAGTTTGTTTTGCGTTTTCATTTTCTGTTTTTGCATTCCGGTATAAAAACTTTAAAAAAAATATTGTTATTATTATTTTGTTCAGTATCTTTAATTACAATCTAATGTAAAAACTTTTTTGTTGCTGCAAAATAAGAGGGACAGTTGCAGAAATATTGTTGACATAAAAGGGCGACACGGTGGAGCAGCTAGTAGAGCTGCCGCCACTCAGTGAGAAAGATGCCGGCTCGAATCCTGGCCAGGGGACCTTTCTGGGTGGAGTTTGCATGTTCTCTCCGTGCATGCATGGGTTTTCTCCAGGTACTCCAGTTTCCTCCCACAGACCAAAAACATGTATGTTAGACTGATTAGTAACTCTAAATTGTCTCTAGGTGTGAGTGAGAGAGTGAATGGTTGTTTGTCTCTTTGTGTCTCTGTGATGGACTGGAGACCTGTCCAGGCTGTCCCCCAGCCTCTTGCACCGTGACGGCTGGATGTGAGCACCAGTGACCCAAAAAGGAAGAAGTGGGTAAAGATAATGGAAGGAGCTGAAAATAAGTTTTTGATTCGGAAACAATTACCGGTAGTCTTCTTCTTGAGTTAGCCCCTATAGCGTAAGCAGCAATCAGTCAGGAACATTCAGCTTCTAAACTTGTTGTCTATTTTCCATTGAAATCTGGTCAAATGTAATTTCAGGAGTTCCACGAAGTCCCTTTTCTGAGGAAGTTTAAGTTCAAGCGACAGGACAGGATTTACCCCAGAGAGGCTCCGCCCAAAACCACGACATCAGTCAAAGCCGAAGCCCTGGCGAGCGCGTCCGCCGGTCCGACGGAGAACGTGACAGAAGCAGCCCCTTCAGGTCGGAGAAGTGGATGTTACCACTCTGAGCAGTGATTTGATTTATTCTTCATTCATTTGAGTGATTGAACAAATGTTTTATTATTGTGTGAATGTTTTAGAAGCACTCTATTGTGATCCATTTTTCTTCTGTACGTTTTAACTTTTGTGCTATTTCAACAAATCATAAATCAAAACATTCAGCTCTTTCAGGACAATCCTGCTATGACTTTTGGTATTGGTGCAACTTTAGCTTTTAGAAATATTTAGCGTTTTCTCATAGAAAATGAACTGAGCTCATTTTACATCCTTCAGATCTGTTTACAACATTTTACTGCTCCTTTCACATTTTGTTCTGCTTCAGCTTCTTTCAGCTTCCTTGTGCAAATTTAAACTTTTTCGGCTACTTTCAACTGTTTTTCCAGCTGTTTAGTGCTCTTTTTAGATTCATTCAGATTCTTTCTGCTAACAATATTTTTGTGTTTCTTCTAACATTTCTACTAATTTTAGCTGGTTCGGCTCCTTTCAGCTTATTTCTGCAATTTCAGCCACTTTAGAGCTATTTTTATGCTAATTTAAGCCTATTCTCCCCCCCCACACACACACACACACTTTTTTGTGCTCATTTTTGCTTCTTTCAGCCTAATTGGGCAAACATGTTCTTTGTACTGTCCTATGCTTACTGAAGCTTGTTCTACCTTTTCAGCTAGACTTTGAGCTAATTTGAGCTGTTTTCAGATAAATTCAAAATGTTCATGTAATTTCTGCTACTTTCAGCCTAATTAATTTTCCTGCTAATTTCAGCTTGTGCTCATTTCTGCTAGTTTCAACTCTTTTTGCTATTTCAGCTACTATTTAGCTGTTTTGTGCTAAATGTAGCATTTTCAGCTAATTTCACTTTTTTTGTTGTTGACTTATTCTCCTTCCACTTCCTTCTGGTAATTTAAGCTTCTTTCTACCTTTTCAGCTACTTTTCACCAATTTGTTGCTAATTTTAGCTTTTTTAGCTAATTTCTTAATTTTTGTGCTAATTTCTGCTGATTTAACCTAATTCTGCAAGCTCTTTCTGCTTTCTTCTGCTAACTCGTTCTTCCATTTCAGCTACATTTCAGCATGTTTTTAGCTAATTTCAGCTGTTTTTCAGCAATAAGCATTCACACTGCATTTTCTCAGGAAATGCAATTTCTCCAGTTTAGATAGTGAACAAAGAATATTGAAGGTCTTTATAATTTGCTGAGACTGAAAAATGTCATTTTTATTATTGTTGTTCTTCAGACAAGCCTCTCACTGGTATGAAGCTGCTGTCTGTTGGGAAGCTGTCGAAGAACAAAGACGACCTGAAGGCTGCTGTCGAGGAGCTCGGGGGGACGATCACAGGCGCCGCCAGCAAGGCCTCTCTCTGTCTCAGCACCCAGAGTGAGTCTTTCGTTCTTTAACCCGTCGGTGGAACCCGTAAAGTTCCACGGTGACTTTCACCACATTTTGTTTCCAGAGGAGGTGGAGAAGATGAGTAAGAAGATGGAGGAAGTAAAAGACAAGGGTGTGCGTGTGGTTTCGGAGGATTTCCTCACAGACGTCAAATCGTCCGGCAAAGCCCTCCAGGAGCTGGTGTCCCTGCACGCCATCTCGCCCTGGGGGGCAGAGGTTAAAGCTGAAGCTCCAGCTCCGTCCGTGAGCTCCAAGTCTAGAGCACCAGCTGCCAAAAGCTCAGGGAAGGTCAAGGAGGAGGAGGGTAAGGGATGCTTGTCGCTGTGGTTGATAGCTGTTTTTTTTTTTTAAAGATCTTTGAATGATGACGTCATCAAATCTAAACTGTTCCAGGTGGAAGTAAATCCAAGAAGTTGAAGCTGACGGTGAAAGGTGGAGCTGCTGTGGACCCAGACTCAGGTAGTCCTGAATCCACTGGCCTGAAACTGCCGTGTGTCCCCTCTGGTTTTGATGGGTGCTGTTAAATTGCGCAGGTCTGGAGAACAGTGCCCACGTCCTGGAGAAGAGTGGGAAGATGTACAACGCCACCCTGGGTCTGGTGGACATCGTCCGAGGGACGAACTCGTACTATAAGCTGCAGCTGCTGGAGGACGACGTCCACACGCAGTAATCTCACTCTGTTTTAGCGCAGCTTTTTAACCTCGCAGCCTGAACCGTCGTCTGTATTCACGAGCTTCTCGTCCATCTGTTGTAGGTACTGGGTGTTCAGGTCATGGGGCAGAGTGGGGACCACCATCGGGGGCAACAAGCTGGACAAATTCAGCGACAGAAACTCTGCGCTGAAGAACTTCCTCAGTGTTTACAGGGAGAAAACAGGAAATGACTGGGACACCTACGATTTCACCAAATATCCCAACAAGTTCTACCCGCTTGAGATCGACTACGGACAGGTGCACGCTAGGGCTGGGCCATATCATATCGTTCCCGGTATTACCGGTAAAAAAAGCTTGCCCGGGCAAAAAAGTTATATCATGATATGCTAATTTCATGACGTAATACGTCGGGGCGCCTCGCCCCCTTAACATCCGAGCGCTTCAAAAAACCAAACCGAGCTGCGCACCTCCCCTCCACCTGTCGGTACTGGTGTAACGCTAGCTAAAATGCTAAAAACAAACAACTCGCATCTCAGCTTCTCTCCCCCTGCTTAAACTGCACAGGTACAGACAGATCCACTGTCTCCCCCCGCCCCGCGCTGCTCAGCGTGTGCGGGCTGCGTCTCTCCCTCGCTCTAAAACTGTCGTTACAAACGCGCGGCTCAGCTGTCTCACACAGAGGCAGGTGATCAGAGACAGATCAGTTAAAAAAATGAATCAGAGGAATGACACATTCCTGCAGGAACAGAGGAAGCTGAAACACCAACAAGCTTCAGGGTCAGCTGATCATCTTGTTACAAGTTCTGGAATAGCTCATTTAAAGGCAACATATATTTTGTTGTAGGTTATATTTATGCTCAACAGATCTTAAGATTCATTTTATTTAGTTGTTTTAGGAAACTACACCTCCACTTTAGTTTTTGTGGTGGATTTTGTTGATCTATATTTTGTGCAGACTTTTTCAATCTAAATAACAGATCATTTTTATTTTTATACTTGGAACTGAATACTGTACTTTACTTAATAAAGTAATTTCAGTAAAATTACCCCTTGTTTTTTAAAATTTTATATAATACTGCAAAGCAACATGTTAAGTTAATTTTGTCAAATAAATACATTTGATTTTTTAATTTATTTTTTTGGTTATATCACGAAATTTATCGTTATCGTGATAATGCTCTGAAATATCACAATATAATTTTTGAGCCATATCGCCCACCCCTAGTGCACGCACCGGTGGAGCCCGGAAACACGTGTCCAGATGTTTTGTTTCTAACATTTTCTTTGCGGTGTACTCGTTACAGGATGAGGAGGCGGTGAAACTGCTGACTGCCAGTGCTGGCACCAAGTCCAAGCTGCCCAAACCAGTTCAGGACCTGATCAAGACCATCTTTGATGTGGAGAGCATGAAGAAGGCCATGGTGGAGTTTGAGGTCAGCTTTTTTTATTGTGCATATTCTGACTGCTGTTTTCCTGTCAAAACATTCAGCTCATTCAGGAGAGTGGTGCTTGGACTTTAGTCTTTTTGTAACTTTTATATATTTTAAAATATTTCACTTGATTAATAAACATTTTTATCATAGAAATCCACTAAGATCTCTTCAGGTCCTTCAAAAATATTGTTCCATTTTGTCTTATGCTACATTTAACTAGACTTTTTATACTTTTAGCTACATTTATTTTACTTTTAGCTGTTAGCTAGCCTCTTGGTACAGTACTTGTGAATTTAAGCTGGTCTTTTGCTATTTATACCTTTGAACCAGCCTTTTGCTCACTTTGGTAAAATGGTAAATGGAGCTTATTTATATAGCGCTTTCTAGCCCCCTGTGAGGAGCCCCAAAGCGCTTTACAATACCAACCATCCACCCATTCATACACGCATTCATACACCGGTAGCGGCAGACTGCCATGCAAGGCGCCTTTCCAGTCCTAACCGGAAGCAACTCGGTTGCTCGGTCAAAATAATGTTACTTTGCGAAACCTTATTCTGCTCTTAGCTAGAATTGTGCTACTTTTAACTTTAGCCACGTTTTGCTACTTGTAAGATTTAGCTAGCTTTCCTTTACATTGTACTTTTAGCTAGCTTTTTGATACATTTAACATTTTTGCCTATTTTAGCTCACACTTTGCTATTTCAGTCTTGTAGTGGACAGTTTGCTCCCTTGCTACTTATAATATTTAGATAGCCTTAATGTACTTTTTACTTTTAGCTAGCTTTTGGGTACCTTGAAGTAATATTTTGCTGCTTTTGGCTAATCTTCTTCCACGTTCAGTTTGTGGCTAATAAATATGGACACATGGACGGACTCGCTGACTCACTCATCCTTATTATCTAAAAGCCGAAAGTGGCGGAAGACTAGCTAAAAGCAGCAAAATGTTACTTAAGGTACAAAAAAAAAGCTAGCTAAAAGTAGATAAAAGCTAGCTAAATCTTCGTTGAAACGAGTAGCTGAGAGTCATTTCCAATTCATACTTTGATCATTAACGGATCTCATGAGATGCTTGTTACATTGTTGTATTGCAAGGCGGCAGCTTTATTTTAACTGGTTTACATCTTTGTATCCTCCTGTCCCACTTACACAAGTAAATTCTTTATATATGATTTTAAAAAGTAAAGCACCTTTAGGTGATTTTTATTCCCCTACATTACTTGCCTTGGCAGGGCGCTCATGTCTTACATGATTTTTGTCGGAGGGGTGAGTTAGACCGAGACGCTTCTGTGTTATTGTTCTTTTTGCACAATTTTTCTATTTTGACCTATGCTATATTTAACTAGCCTTTTGCTGTGTTTAGCTGCAGTTCTGTTACTACTGTTTGTACTAAAAGTTTTCGAGCAGGGGGTGTGGTTGGGATACGGCTCAGGTGAGGGAATTGGAGCGCTACCTCTAGCTTTTTAGCTGGAGTGCCTGTATTGCACACCGCTAGCTTAGCGCTACGTCAGCGCCCTGCTCGTATAATGGAAGGGGAAACACCAATGCTGTATTAGTTTTTACATCTAAAAAGCTCTTTTTGTCTTCGTTTGTTTTCAGATCGACCTCCTGAAGATGCCTCTTGGTAAGCTGAGTAAAAGACAGATCCAGAGTGCCTACGCTCTCCTGACAGAAGTACAGCAGGTTGGTTATCGGCGCCTCAGACGGTCAGCAGATTGAACTGTGAATAATCAGTCAGGTGTTTTAAAGTCATTTGGTCCTTTTTTTTTTAATACCACAGGCTGTTTCAGCCCACGTACCCGAGGCACAGATCCTGGATCTGTCCAATCGCTTCTACACCCTGATACCTCACGACTTTGGCATGAAGAAACCCCCCCTGCTCAACAGCCTGGACTACATTCAAGTAAACTCATTGTTTTTGTCTCACGGTGCAGAAATGGTTCGCTTTAACCCCGTAACTGAATTCATTCATGCGTTATGCGCATCCAGAATAAAGTCGAGATGTTGGACAACCTGTTGGACATCGAAGTGGCGTACAGCCTGCTGAGGGGCGGAGCTCAAGACAATGAGCACGATCCCATCGACATCAACTACGAGAAACTCAAAACCAAGATCGAGGTGAAGAGCGTCTCTTTAGCCTTAGCTTGGCAGCTGACGTATCGTCATCTGAAAACGGCATGACGTGTGTTTGCTGTTTCACAGGTCATTGACAAGAACACGCAGGAGGCCGAGGTCCTTCTGCAGTACGTTAGGAACACGCACGCTGCTACGCACAACACGTACACACTGGAAGTGGATGAAGTAAGTTCTTATTAAAGGCTAATAAACCATTTTACAACAGAACAGATTTATGCCACAAATTTAGCCTACTATTAATCTAAACTTTTATCTTGTATTTGCACTTTTTAGATCTTCAAAGTTGCTCGAGAGGGAGAGCACCAACGGTTCCGCCCTTTCGAGGAGCTACACAACCGGCAGCTGCTGTGGCACGGCTCTCGCACCACAAACTACGCCGGGATTCTGTCTCAGGGTCTTCGTATCGCACCTCCAGAGGCCCCGGTGGTGAGCGTCCTCGTGTCTTGGACTGTCAACAACTTTAAAGCTAGTTGTTACATGCAACAGTGAAATATTTCCTCCTTTTTAACATAAATACTTTGTTTAATAAATCTCCTCTTATCGTCTGTAGACTGGTTACATGTTTGGCAAAGGTGTTTACTTTGCTGACATGGTGTCCAAGAGTGCAAACTACTGTCACACCTCGCAGTCGGACCCTGTTGGCCTCATACTGCTTGCAGAAGTCGCTCTAGGCAACATGTGAGTTGCAGTCTTAGCATCTTAAATGTTCACCTTTTAAAAAAAATATTAATTTGCTGTGATTGTGTAAATAAACTCTTTTTTGTACATGTTTTAATGAAGGCATGAGCTGAAGAAGGCCTCCCACATTACAAAGTTACCAAAGGGAAAGCACAGTGTTAAAGGTGAGAAATTTCAAGTTTCAGAGTGAGAGGAAATTATTCCCTTTATTTACTGTATTTTTTGGAGTATAATTCGCTCCGGAGTAAAAGTTGCAGGACTGGCCAATCTATGCAAAAAAATAAGCGACTTATACGCCAGAAAATATGGTAAGTACTTTTGCCGTATATTGCATCAAAATGGCTCTAAATAATCTTTAATGTCATTTTATAATGTTGAATTATGAGTTTTAAGTATTTTCTATTGTAAGGGGTTATGAGGAGGTCAATATTAATACTGACCTCTTTACCTTAATTAATTTACTTATTCAGATTGAATAGTAAATTCACGGATTCTGTTCTTTTTCAGTTTACCCAATATTTCTGTGATCTTTATGATGGATAAATACACAAAGCCATTAAGTGACAAAGACGTTAACTTAGTTTGATATGTCAAAGAGACACTATCATTTATTTAAAATAAATCAACTAAATTAACACCATTACACTTGATTGACATGATTTCACTTTCTTTCAAATTAATACGTCAGCACACTTTAAATTTAACACAACAGACATAAATACTAGATGTTAAACATATTTAGTCTGTGGCTCTTTAACTTAAAATAGTTTCCAGCTTAGATTGAGAGGGGAAATAATCGGAGGAAAGATTTAAGAAGAATTGGGAGGTTAAGAGAAGGAGAAATGAAAAGTGTTTTTAAGCTAATAGTAGTCTAATGAAAAGCATAAAATAAGCTTGTTGAGAAATTTTCACAAGTCAAAAATGTCATCCTAACTCAAATTTAGACTTTGCAAAGTGAAGAAATTCTCATCTGGTGTTTTTGACCCCCCTCCTCCTGCCTGCTCTCCGTCCCCTGAATATGACATAGGCAGTGCAACTGGAGTTCATCCTCATACAGTAATATTAGTGTGTGTATCTAGTTGTGGACAAAAAGGTTTCAGTGTGTATCCTCATACAGTAATATTAGTGTGTGTATCTAGTTGTGGACAAAAAGGTTTCAGTGTGTATCCTCATACAGTAATATTAGTGTGTGTATCTAGTTGTGGACAAAAAGGTTTCAGTGTGTATCCTCATACAGTAATATTAGTGTGTGTATCTAGTTGTGGACAAAAAGGTTTCAGTGTGTATCCTCATACAGTAATATTAGTGTGTGTATATAGTTGTGGACAAAAAGGTTTCAGTGTGTAGCAATTAGGGATGCAGCAAAAAAAATCTATTTTTAAAGAATCAAGATTCTTAGTCCTGGCGATTCAGAATCGATTCTAAAAGCCCCAAAATCGATTTTAAAACTTTTTTTAAATTTTATATTGTATTTTTACCGCTCCTGTGCATTCGGCCGCTGTAGAATTTTGGCCGTGTAGGGCCACCGTAGTTAGTTAGCCAGGCAGCTCTCTATGGAGCCTGCTAGCAAGGAGACATTGAGCATGTTTCAACTTGCTCCTTCATCTTTAAAAATCATTTTAGATCCTACTATGTTCTGGGGAAGACAGAGCTTAACAAGACATTGGTAACTGTTTCAGGACATTTTCAACACCCCCACTTCCACGTTAGCATACGGCGCTAGCATGCTAACGTTAGCATACGGCGCTAGCATGCTAACGTTAGCATGCGGCGGCTAACGCACGGCTATTCGTATTTCCAGGATAGAAATGCCCATTAATGCACTAAATCACCAAACTGTTTTTGACAAACTAAAGTGATATCCTTCAGATTCAAAAAAGTCTTCTGCTTCCATTTTAAATGACAGACAGGAGGACAGTAATGATGGGTTTATAGCTTCAGTGTTATTGTAAGATAGCAAAGGAGGTCTTAATTGTGTCATAAAAGTGCGTCCAGAAAAGTACTACAGAAATCACTGCACTTCGGCATGTAGCAGGAAAAATGTAAAAAACTATTTCTTTAAGCTACTGACTTGAAAAAAGCATACTAAGTATGTTTATGTGTGTTGTTTACTATATGAAATTCTTGTTATATCGATTTTTTCAGATTTGATTACATTTCTCCTTTAAGAGAGGAAGTTTATCTTGCATTTATGAAACCAGATGGCACTCTTCCGTACGCGTCCAGCTAAGATATCATCACACCTCCAGTAAGCAAACAGCTGCTCCTTTACCTTAAGACGTCCGCCTTGGTTCTGGCAAAGAGCTGTGGTCAGCCTTGGACTGACGAGTCGTCGGTCCCGCAAGTCCAAGCTGGACTCCAGACGTGTTTACCTTGTCGGTGTCGGTGATACTCGCTTTCGTCGGCAGAAGCCGTGACAGTCGTGGTTTCTTGGCTCAAGATAATTTATTCCAGGAAGGAATAACAAAGTTTGAGAGCTCTGGGGCCTCATGTACAAAGACTTGCGTAGATTTCTTACTGAAAAGTCACGTACGGCCAAATCCAGAAAAGTGTCCACGCACAAAAAAATCCAGATTTATCAAACTGTGCGTACACCGGTATCCACGCACATTCCTTATGTACAACACAATCAACGTGGAATTCAGCGCACATGAGAGAGTGGCCGACTCCGCCTTTGACACGCCTCCGTATGAATATGCAAAGTCATTCAAATATGCCATGCACGACAGGAATGTCGTCTCTGCTCCATTGCAAATCATGTCGGAACGTGGAAAAAAGAGGAACTTCACGGACTGTGAACAGGAATCACTTCTGAGTGAGGCAGAGAAGCACGGAAAAAGGTTTTATTCGGCACGCCTAGCGCAAAACATACCATCCACTTTTAAACAAGAAGTTGACCCATCTGCTCTAACATGCCTGTATAGGTTAGTGGTGAGCGCGCCCGCCCTTCGTCCCAAAGGTCGTGAGATCGACTCCCCCTTGGTACAACGTTTTTTTTTTTCATTCCAGATTTAAAGAACACAGGACAACTATTTAATAAAACAACAAGAAATAGAACAATACATGAAATGAAAGGAAGCAGACGATTTCTTGTTTTGTAAATAGTTTTCATGTGTATTTAAATCTGGAACGAAAAAAAAAAAGAGAAACGTTGTACCATGCGAGATTCGAACTCATGACCTTTGGAACTAAAGGCAACCGCGCTACACACTGACCTAAACGTAGGCGTGTTGGTACAGCTTGGTTAACTTCTTATTTAAAGAAATCACATCTCATTGTTGTCAATATCGTTGCCACTATTTGGCGCATGCTTTTATATCCACTCATCTAATTGCGTCCATGTGGATGTAATAATTGTTAATCATGTGTGTTTGGTGGGATTTATGATTATTTTCATATCATGGACACAGTTTCTCTGAATAACCTGTAAGTGTCGCCAAAGGAACAATAACCACAGAAACGTGCGTACGCAAGCAGGGGAGCAGCCGTGGATTTGTACGTGGATGCGCAGATATTCCCGTTCATATCAGATTTGATACATACGCCACTTTGCGTGGAAAGTGACGTGCGCAATGTTTTTGTGCGTGCGCACGGTTGATACATGAGGCCCCTGCTCCTTAAAAGTGGACCCATAACAACATGTTATCAGTCCCAGCTGGATGACGAAGGTCGTTAGCTCTTGACCAAGCGTACCACAGCCCTTTGGGAAGGTTCACATCTCTTTCGAAGCTCCCAGAAAACTCTGGAGCGTTCTCGCACAGTTAGAACTTAAAAAGCAGGATTCAAAGAGGAGAGTTCACTTGTCTTATCGCGACCCAAGGTTACAGCCAGAGCAGAGGGAGATTTGTTTAGGAAAAGACAGAGAAACTGGAGCCTTGTTCATGAAAAACAACGGATTAAACTGTCTTCTTATTTCTAAACAAAACAGTCGGGTCTCTGTGACCCGCGATTTCACCTTTAACACAGCAGTGAACACAGTTTAACTCTTACAGAATAACACAGCTTAAAAGCACACATCATGAAAATGACAAAAGTTATTCTTTTGATCACATCAGCCTAAAATCAAAGATAGAAATAGTCTCTTTTTGGTGACTATGTTATCAGATTATAGCTAAATGAATGATTTTGTAGTAAATGTCTTGCTTTACTGAGAGGTCAGTAAAGGTCATCACTGGACAGTTCAAAAACCTTAGTTTGACCCTGGGTAGGTCCATTACATCTCCCCCCTTTTGGAAGCCATCGCCAGTCCTTGGGGATGGGGTCCAACACGAAAGGAAACCTTGAACTGTCTTTGATCTTGAAGTAATCCAGCAAGTGGAAAAGAAAAATCAAAAATTATAATCCCATAAAGTTTTTGGAAATTCCATACTGTTCGGAGGTAATCCCATTGCGAAAAGCTTTTAATCCTTTGGAAAACAAAGTCTGTTAACTCTTGGAAAACAAAGTCTGTGATCCCTTGGAAAGCAAAGTCTTATAATCCACAGCGGTAATTCCACAACGATTAGTTTTGTTGATTGATCAGCAACAATTGTTTTCATAATCAGCATGTAGAGGGGATCCCTCGATTGACGCAGAGGAGGCGACCCTTGGATGAAGGTTGAAGACCAAGCGTTGGAGCTGCAGGTCCCCACATCGAAGGTTGTTGGCTGGTTGGTTTCCAGTCAGTGCCACTCTGGTTCTATGTGTCATGCAATTATGTGGTTTTTAAGGTGGGCTTATGATTGGGATTTTACATTAAGCCTTACCTATATGCACCTGGTATGTAAGCTATCATGGTTTAGATCAGCTACAATTACCAATTAAGGGGTGGATCAATTCTGTAAAATTAGATATAGGGATTTGTACCTATAAAATTTTGGAGGGCTTCTGTAACGAAGGCCTCTAATTCCAAACTATTCCTCCATTCATTACTTAGTTTAGGTTAAACTAAAATAGAAAAATGAAATATAGTTTGATCTAAATGTCTGTTGTCTTTTAGACGAACGACGTAGGATTTGGTATTCCTAATAAATTTTGAAGTCTATGGCGAGACTCATCAAAATGAATAGATAATCTAGAATAGAAACGATCGAATCGGTTCAATTTAGAAATTGTGAGACCAGTGTAGTTTATGGTACCTTGAGTAGCTTTAAACTACATTGACTCTTCGACGATTGAGATTTAACAAAACGAACTGCATGTTGGCATAGTTAAATCCATATCATTCATTAACCAATGTTAATACAAAACCTTTTTGGCTGGGAGTGTTCAGAACCAAACAATATCTCAACTAATGACAACAGTAATGACTAAACAACAAGGAAACAACGTTTCACTGCTTCGACACACTCTTGTCGTCAGATTCCAAAGTGCAACACACAAGAAAACAGGTCTCAACTTTATGACCGAGGTCAAATTAAATCTCGTGGATTTAAACGGTTGTTAAGGTTAGTTTTTTGTTGTGGGTTTTAGGCTTAGCGTTTCTAAGTTCAAATTGGACAATGCGACTTATAGGGTGGGAAATACGGTAGTTTAAACCTGATTAGTTTATTTACTAACTTGTGTTTGGACGACCTTATTATCCCATGAAGTCGGTGAGTTTGTGAGATCTTTGTCTTTTGTGGAGTCATTGAACGCCTTGTAAGGTTTGATCTGATTTCGATGTACCCATTTAGCAATTGGCTCTTTGCGGCCTTTGCTGATTTTGATTTCGTAGACGACTGAGGACACTTTGTCTGTTATCAGATGAGGTCCAGTCCACCTGGGCATTAGTTTGCGGGCGAGAGTTCCGGTCTCGGACCCTCCTTTCCCGGTTGCTGGGGCGAACGTATAGTACCAGACTCTGTCTCCCACTTGGAGTTCATTGTGAGAGGCCTTCTGGTCGTAGTACGCCTTGCGTCCTTCAGCGGATTTTTCCAGGTTTTTCTGGGCGAAAGCAAAAGTGTTTCTGAGGTGTACATTCAAATCTTTCATGTATTGTTGTGTAGTGTAGGCTGTCGCCATGGCGGCGTCGCCTGGTTGGTACAACAGGTGTAGAGGGAGAGTCATTTGTCGACCGGTCATCATCTCGAAGGGAGAGATGCCAGTTGATGTGTGTGGAGTGGCTCTTATGGCCATGAGGACCAGAGGGAGTTTCACGTCCCAGTCCTTGTGGTTTGCAGCCA
>JBBPBX010011454.1:35834-46110 GCA_038048925.1 Garcialebias charrua | reverse complement strand
CCACAGCGTCCAAGAGAAATAAATATATCAGTGCTACTGAATGAAGAGTGACACAGAACGATTACAGCATATGTTGTGAAAAGGTTGCATCCCTTTTCAGATGTGGAATCACCATCATATAGGTTAGTTAGACCATAACAACAGAGCTAATAATTGTCCAACTAACGTGACAGTAACAGGGACATGTTTGTTTATATGTTTGCAGGGACATGGTGAAAACCATCAACCCAATTACAGTACACACCACCTACCATGGACCACTTGTCAAATAAGTTAATCCCACCTTGTTATAAGGTGAATAAGAGCTGCTCTGCACTAAGATGGATGATGTGTCTGGGAGCAGATGCAGAGGAAGCTGATGGAGCAGGTGAAATGTCATTCATGCACAACTGTCCTTTCTGCTATTAAAATATGAAATCTAAATCCTAGTAATGTTCTTTTTGGTCTACAGAGGAAGACTGTGGAGATGATAGGGTCACCATGCAGTCTGAAGAAAGACCTGAGAGTGGAGGATGAGGAGGATAATTTTGTTTGATATTCTGCAGCAGGTTAGCCCATCAGTAACATGGCCGCAGCATCACACACTGGACATGTGGAAATGTGTTTGCATGAGGTTTTCAAACATAAAGCTCTCTTGTGAAAGTGTACCCCTGCTAAAAGAAACTCATAACATATTGAAGATCATAAGTTTGATATTTATATACTGGTTGAAAATAGCCCTGTGAGAAATTCATAGTAAATTTAACAAAAAGGAAAAGTTCATAGAATTACAATTCAAATAGAAGTTCAAATTATTTAATCCTGAAAGAACTCTGGCTAACTACTGTAGCTCATTTATAACATGGAGTTAAACTCAAAGTAGTCTCCTCAGATAAATAGTGTTAACTTATTATTTTTATATTAAAGTTTCTGTTTACTTATTATTTTTATATTTGATTGTTTCTGTTCAGTGCCCTGAGACGACTTCTGTTGTGACTTGGCGCTATACAGTATAAATAAACTGAACTGAATTGACATGTCTTTTTTTTAACCCCGGCTAAAAAAAGAATCTGAATCGAGAATCGAAAAGAATCGGAATCGAAACGAAGAATCGGAACCGGAATCGCTCAAATTCAAACGATGCCCAACTCTAGTCGTGATGGTATTAAAAAATATTGTGATGGTATTAAAAAGATATTACCGTATTCGTCCGTATATAATACACAGTTTTTTTGCTCATTTGAATGTCTTGCATATTAAACACCGAAGCATATTATCTACGGATTTTTTCCCATATTTTTAGACCCATTTTTCGCTCTGAAATCGCAATTTTTCGTTTTGACCAAAAAATGGTGCAGTACCACTTTTGTCCGTTAGGGAGACACTTCCAGACCGTTTCTAGCTCATGTGTCCGAAAAAAGCCTCCTCTGGTCGGACTGACTCTGTCGCTGCCCGCCCCCTGCTCTGGATGTACCTGTGTGACAGTGTGGCAAGATGGCGCCAGTGTGTTGGGCGTCTCGTCTGCCACTCTGTCTTTTTTTATTATTTTTGTTCCTATGCTTTTATGATGTGGACTCTCTACTGGTGTATGATCGCCAAACCCTTTTTGGGCTTCGTCTGCCTGCTGCTAATATTTTACATCATCATGAGAAGCACGATTCTTTGCCCCCGCTGTTGGCCGGAGTTCCATCATACCTGTGCCGGGTACCACACCCCCCTCGCCGGAGAAGACGTCACCGGCGTCGAGGTAAACGCGGTGGGCTCTTGGTGAAGCTGAGGACCGTTTTGGCAAGTTCGCCGGGAGTATTCCTGTCCCAGATTGGATCATTTCCTGGTCTGCATGCTTCGCGGCGCTCCTTGGACCCGGTTGATTCCTGGCTGGTACCTGTTGTCGACTCGGATCAACATTTCCTTCCTCCACGTCTCACTCCTCCACATCTGCGCTGGCGAAGTGCCGACCTTGGAAATCTGCAACACTTTGCTCGGATTAATTCTCCTGCTGCATCGCCAGAACCAGTTCCTATCCGGATGGGTCTGGTAAACGCGAGATCTGTTGCAAACAAAACTTTTATTCTGAAGGATTTTTATTCGTCTCAGTGTTTGGACTTTCTCTCCGTTACGGAAACTTGGTCTGTCGTAGTCTCGTCATGATTCCTGCTCGACAGCCACGCTTTTTCCCTCGAGAGCACCGCTTTCTTTTCTTTCCTCCGCGCATCTGCTTCCAGAAAGATGATCTAAGCAGATCCAATCTTCCGAGCTCTGATTTGAGTTCGTTGCTGATTTCAGCTGTGCCTTGTGGTAAATCCGCTCCAATTCTCAACAGCTCAGTTCGGCTATAATTCACCCGCAAAAAACGCGCAGAGTCAGGTACAAAAACACTATTAAAACTACTAAAAACTGGGAATGTTCTGGGAGCCCATGAAGCTGCTACTGGTCTGAGCGCGGTCATCTTGGTTTTAAGCCTCCCTTGGTTTTTTTTTTAAAGTTTTTATTATTAAAATATTTTAAAGTGTTCTTGGTTCCTTTATCAGTCAGTCCACTCAGTGCAACATATGACTATGGGAATTGCGCCCCCGCGTGGTTACCTGAAGTAATACATTCACGCCTTTACAGCAGGTGGGCGTCAGCGTCACCACAGAGGCCCCGCCCTCTTGGTACAAAGACGTGTGCGCCCATCTTTCATCCTCTTTTATGCCCTTCACCTCGCTTATACCTGAACTTCGCGGGACTTCTTTATTGCTACATCGCTCTATCTGAGGTGAGCTCGCTCCCTACTCTGAGCACACAGGGAAAATTCCTGCGTGTGGCTGGGCTAGCGAAAGCTGGTCCAGCATCTTTTATTTAACCCCGAGGTTTTTTCTTCTCTCTTCGCAGACAGCTTAGCTCGATGGCACTAACTGCGTCACACTGCTACTCCGCTAACGAGTAGGGGGCTAGCCAGCGAAAGCGACGCAACGAAGAAGACGTCTTCGGACAACGTTAGCACTGCTAAGAAGCTCAACTTTCTTAGCCATGGCGCCCGAGAAAGGGAAGCGAAAAGCGCTAAAAGGACCAGCAGGCCAGCGAGCCCCAGCTCCCGAGCCTGCCCCAGCTGCTGCGGCTACTCCCTCTTGGCAACGGACACCCACGAGACCTGTCCCATGTGCCTTGGGATGTTGCATGCTAAAACAGCGCTGGAATCCCCCGACTCCTGCCCGCACTGCAGCCAGATGCCAGAGTCTGTGAAGAAGCGTTGCGTGGACATCTTGGCCAAGGCCATGGGCGGCACCACGCCAACACGGGACCCGGATCTCACAGAACCGCTCACTTCCACACCGGAGCTCGAGAACATTGATCTGGAGGACAGTGGACAGGTCGAATGGGGGGACAGTATGGACATGGCGGCACCCATCGGGGACTCGACGGCTGAGTTCGACACACGAGGCCTGATGAATGCAGACGAGCTCTCGCTAACAGCTTTGGGGGAGATTTCGGACGAAGAAGCCGACAACGAGAAAGAAGGGGAAGATGAAGAATTCCCCCAGAAACCGACGGCAGCTCTGCCAGAGACAGACGCGTCCATCCCCGCCCTGTTTGAATTGAGGCCCAAGGCGGCGGATGCGTTGCAGATTGCCTGGCCGGAATCCCCACCTCGCCAACAGGTTACGAGGTTGGCGGGCACCTACTTCTACGCGAAGCAGCAGTCGGCCATGAGACACAGGATGCCGATTTTCCCTGATTTTCTCACTGAGCTCACTCGCACCTGGGCCGAACCCAGAGCTCCCATGCTTCTGCCGCTCTCACAGTTCCTCTACGTCGCCGGAATGGAGACAGCAGGAATCGCCAATGTGCCGCAGATGGAGGACACGCTAGCGGCTCACTTGGCCCCTAGGACGTCGGGCGCAAAACCAATTCTGCCCAGCAAAGCCTGCCGCGCTTCGGCTGCACAGCTCGACAAATGCTACAGAGCTCAGGGCCTCGCGGACCGCGCGTTAAACGCCTCTGACAATGTGACGCCTCCCTCAGCGTCACATTGTCAAGTTTGCTGATGACTCTGTCATACTGTCCCTTCTGAGCAGTGATGACCCAGACCCCGGGCCTGTGATTGGGGACTTCACAGAATGGTGTGAGTCTTCCTTTTTGAAACTAAATGTTTCTAAAACAAAGGAGATGATAATCGATTTCAGGAAAAATTCTTCAGTAACAGCTCCCGTGGTCATTAACGGTGAAGCTGTGGAGGTAGTGCAACAATATAAATACCTGGGAACTGTTTTCGATGATAAATTGACCTTTGACCTTCACGTGAATGCACTTTGCAAAAAGGCCCACCAGAGGATGTATTTTTATCGGAAGCTTTGTGGTTTTAATGTTGATTCAACTTTTATGAGAATGTTTTATTCATGTTTTATTGAGTCTATTTTAACCTTTTCCTTCATCTGTTGGTTTGGACTTTTGACCTGTAAGAACAAGAGCAAACTCTCGGGGATTGTCAGGATGTGCAGCAAAACTGCTGGCATAGACCTAAAGAACCTCGCAGACCTACACAAGGTGAGGTCAGTGAACAAGGCCAGGCAGATTCTGGCAAACCCTGATCACCCACTCCATGACGAGTTCAGGTTGCTTCCATCTGGACGCAGGTTTCTACAACCCAAATGTAGAACAAACAGATTTAAAAACTCATTTATCCCAGTAGCAATCAGGTTTCTTAATGCACACTAATTTTAACACTGTTATTTTAATGTCTTATTGTCTTGTGTTTATATGTGTATGTGTGTGTAAGTGCATATGTATGTATGAATCTGTGCACACCTATTGACTGCAAATCTAATTGCCCCTCGGGGATAATAAAGGAACTTGAATCTTGAATCTCTGCCTTGATGCAGGCGTACCTGGCAGAGAAGCTCAAGGAGCTCCAGGTAACCACAAGCAAAAAAGGCGACGACTGACATCCTGGAGGAAGCCCGCAGGGCGACAGACTTTGTGCTACGCATGTTGGGGACAGCGGCCATAGCTTAAGGGAGATGCATGGCTGAAGTGGTCATCGCTCAGTGCCACTGTGGCTCACTCTGACGGACCTGCCAGAAGGCCAACGTTACCCCTTTCTTCACCACCCGATAGAGCCCACGGGACTCTTCGGGGGAGCCCTGGAACGCATCCAGAGCAGGCTGGAGCAACGAAGGAAGCAGGCTGAAGCGCTACGTGAGGGGATGCCGAGAAAGGATTTTGCCCCCCCCAGAGACACCAGCGGGAGCAGACCAGCGTAGCCTCGACACCACTCAGCCACACACCGTCCTCCCCTGCAAAAAAAGACCAGCTTACGACGGGGAGCAGCAACAGAGACCCGTAGCAGGTCCATCTGAGGCAGGTCAGTCCTGGAGCAGGAACAGGTTCATTCCTCGCCAAGCGGCTCCGCAGAGGACTTCCTCAGGGAACCGGGACGGGAGGCAGAAGCGAGCCTGACGAAGCGGGCCCGCTCCACAGTTTTGCAGGTTTGTCCGCCCACGGGGTATGGGAACCAAGACATTTAAACCCAGACTTTGTTTGTAAAAGACTACGAAAAGCTGGTGACATTCGTGTGTGCTCTCAAAACAAAATGCTTCTGACATGAGTGTAATAAAGACAAGTTTCTGTTCTTCTAAACACAAAAATAAAGTACCAGAAGCACAAACTGCCCTGATTCTTGACTCAAAAAAACAACAACTGGGACAACAACAACCCATTTTCATGAAAACAGTCACGATAAAGGGACAGGGCAAGCACCCCTCCTCCCTCGTGCAGCACAGGGTGTCAGATCAGAAAATGAACTGCAGCGGGACATCTGGGGTCTGTCTGGAGCAGACAGACTTCACAGCGTCCACGTGCGGGCAGGTCAGTTCGCTCAGGACCGAGCGGGGGGTCAGACGCCCCCCTCCCGCCCGCACCCGCGAGGTGCAGGCAGCCTGCAATAAACATGCCTCTGAGGCTCTCAACGCATGCACAGGACTGGGGGGGCGTGTCTAACAAACACGTGGGTCATGTCAACAGTGAGTCACGGGTTCCGCCTACAGTTCCGTAGGTGGCCACCTCCGTTCACAGGGGTGCTAAAGTCAGATATAAACCCAGAACGTGCACACGTCTTGAGGGAGGAAATAACAGCAATGCTGCGAAAAGGTATGATCCGTGTTGTTCCAAAACGAGAAATAAAAACCAGCCACTACAGCAAATACTTCCTCGTGCCCAAACGAGACCAAGCATTGAGACTGATTCTAGATCTCAGGGCTCTGAACAAGAGAATAACAACTTACAGGTTCAAAATGCTCACGCTGAGACAAGTACTACAGTCTGTGAGACAGGGAAACCACATGTGCACAGTGGATATCAAAGACGCCTCCTTCCACGTAGGCATTTGGAAGGGACACAGAAAATATACAGGCTTTGCATTAGAAGGGAAAGCTTACAAATACAAAGCTTTACCTTTCGGATTAAAAACCGGTCCACGCTCTTTCACAAAGTGCCTAGACGCAGCGTTGACCCCCCTCAGGGGTCAGGGGGTCCGAATTTTGAATTATTTGGACGACCTTCTGATTCTGAAAAAATCCAATTTGGATCCCGACATTTTTTCTAATTACCGCCCAATTTCACACCTCCCTTGTCTGTCTAAAGTGCTGGAAAAAGCTGTTGCTGCTCAGCTGCAGGATCACCTACAACAACACTCCCTGTATGAGAAGTTCCAGTCTGGATTCAGGGCAGCTCACAGTACAGAGACTGCATTGCTGAGAGTTACCAATGATGTCCTCTTGGCTGCTGACACTGGCTCTCCCTCCATCCTTGTCCTCCTTGACCTCACTGCAGCCTTCGACACTGTGGACCATAGTATCCTCCTCCACCGTCTTCATGTGGAGGTCGGTCTCTGCGACACCGTCCTGGACTGGTTCAAATCTTTCCTCTCCAATAGGCTGGAATGTGTTAGTCTTGGCAACGCCACGTCCCAGACAGTCTGTGTCTCCTGTGGTGTCCCTCAGGGGTCGGTTCTGGGGCCCCTGCTGTTTTCCCTTTACATGCTGCCTTTAGGTCAAATTATTAATCAGTTCAACATTTCTTTTCACTGTTATGCCGACGATACACAGCTTTACATCAGGACTGGAGCATCCTCATCTTCCACCTTGTCATCTCCATCTTCACTCACTGCCCTCTCTGCCTGCCTGGAGGCAATTAGGGCATGGATGAATCAGAACTTTCTTCAATTAAACTGCTCCAAGACTGAGGCCATACTGATTGGCACCCCTCACCAGGTACAAACATCTCCTATAACAAGACTTTCCTTTTCTGGACAAGACATCCCCCTCTCCACCTCTGTTACTAATCTTGGAATAAAAATGGACTCCAATCTTACATTTGAAAATCACATTAAGCATCTGTTTAAAACTTGCTTCTTCCATCTTCGAAACATCTCCAGACTTCGCCCATCCCTAACTTTTTCCGATGCTGAGAAGCTCGTCCATGCTTTTGTCTCCTCCAGGCTCGACTACTGCAACTCCCTGTTTATTGGAATCCCTGGCAAAAACCTTCAGAAACTTCAATATATTCAAAACAGTGCAGCAAGGATCTTGTTGAGAGTTCGTAAATTTGAACATATTACGCCCATTCTCCATAACCTTCATTGGCTTCCTGTCGCCTACAGAATTCAGTACAAAACTGCTCTCATTACACATCAATGCTTACACGGAACTTCACCAGATTATCTGAAGGATATTCTTATTCCATACTCATCCACCCGTTCGCTGCGGTCACAGAACAGTAATCTCCTTCACATTCCGAGAACCAAATTAAGGACCATGGGAGACCGGGCTTTCAGTGTGGCTGCCCCCCGCCTGTGGAACTCTCTTCCTGACTGTCTAAGAGCCCCACAGTCTGTGGTTGACTTTAAGAGCGGCTTGAAGACCTTTCTTTTCAACCGAGCATACTCTACCTCCTCATGATTCTACTTTTGATCTTAGCTGATACTGTTATTGATTTTAATTGTTTTATTATTTGTTTTATTGACATTTAATTCTGTTTCACCTTGTAGCACTTTGAGATTTTCATTAATGAAAAGTGCGTTATAAATTGAATTCATTATTATTATTATTATTATTATTCTCACCAGCAGCAGAACGCAAGCCCAGCTGCATACACATAGCAGGTGATGACGCACCTGGAAGCTCTGGGCTTCGTTTTAAATCTGCAGAAAAGCGATCTGACTCCATCACAGATTACCGTATTTCTGGGCGTACAGATCAACACCATCTTGTACAGAGCATGGCTTTCAGAGGAGCGGGTGGCTTCGATACGCCTCTGCCTGACACGCTTTCAGCTGGGTCAGAGAGTGTCTGTCAAGCTCTGCCAACGCCTCTTGGGCTTACTGGCAGCTGCCATCCCCTTCAGTTAGTCCTGGATGCCTTGTGTAGGCCTCCATTTGAGCCTCTCAGCAGCATTAAGATAGACTTGTTATCTTATAAAACTGCGTTGCTCCTGGCTCTCTGCTCAGCTAAACATGTGGGTGACCTCCGCGCTTTATCTGTGCACCCAATGTGTACAAGGTTTGCCCCTGATGGGTCAAACGTCACTCTGCGTCCTAACCCCGCATAGTGCCAAAAGTACCAACCCTAAATCCCAGGAGTCTGGACTTTGAGCTCTCTGAGTTTCATCCACACCCTGTCCTCACTGAGGAACAGAGGAGGTTGAGATCACTCTGCCCTGTCAGGGCCTTGAGTGTTTACATCCACAGAGTTGTCAGTTGGAGGAAAACAAACCAACTGTTTGTATGTTTTACCAATCCTGCTGCTGGCAGAGCCCTTTCAAAGCAGCGCCTCTCACACTGGGTGACCGAGGCCATTAAAGCTGCAGTATGTAAGTTTTCTAAAAATATATTTTTAACATATTTCTTCACTCTGTCACTATCTCCTGACAGACTGATGTTAGACAAGTAATCTCTGAAAAAACTATAGTCCCCTTGCTTCTCTGAAAGCATTTCTAAAAACCCACAGTGACCCGCCGTTAACCAGTCAATAAAAACAGAGTTTTTAACCAGCCAATAAAAACAGAGCTTCTCACTTCTCACGCCCCTAACCCATGCCCCCGTCTGTCCCAGCCCCAACGGCCGCGCACGTTCTCGTTCAAAGGATTGCAAAGCGATGCAGAGCTGTTTTGTATGTGACACAAATGTATTAAATTCCCCTTCTTCCTCCCTGATCTGGACTTTCTTTTGTTTTTTTGCCAAAAGTCAAGTGATCGCTTCCTCCGCCGCTGACTCCATGACTGAAATGATGAGGAAATGAATTAATTTGTCACGAGTGAATTAAATTCGGGTTCAACGTGGCTGTGTGAGGCTCTGCAGATTTCCTGGTGTTCTGGTGTGCTGGACCAGCGCTCCATGTTTTTATTTTATTTTTTAGAACGTTTTATTAACATATAAACACGATATTGCAACGGCTGCGACAGGACATGCAGTGGAGGCGGAGCTAAGGAGGCTGAGCTGAAGTTCAGCGAGAGCAAGGGGGAGCAGAGCCATATATGGCTCTGAGGGGGAGGGACCAGAAACGTGTCTCTGTTCAAAATTTTTCTAAGTTCCAGCGTGTTCCAAAAACTACAGACTGCAGCTTTAAAAGGGCGTACAGCAGCAAAGGTCAACAGGTGCCCTCTGGAGTACACACCCATTCCACTCGGGGCCTAGCTGCCTCATGGTCTCTTTTTAAGGGCGTGCCAGTGGCAGACATTTGTGCTGCGGCTAACTGGAGTTCCGTAAATACGTTTGCAAAACATTATTGTTTGGATGTTACTGCCTGTGACGTCACTCCGGCTGTACTCTCTAACACACAGTAGAGATCAGCAAAAACGCCTAAAGTATAAAGGCAGAAGTTCTCACAAGCATGCATTTTTACTGAGCATTTCAAGGGCGTGAATGAATTACGTTCCCATAGTCATATGTTGCACTGAGTGGACTGACTGATAAGGGACCTGAAAGTTATGCACCGTAACTCATGTTCCCTGAAGGAAGGGAACGAGGTGCAACATATGTTTGCCCTTTCAAATGCCAAAGCTCGGTGAAGTGCTTTTGGAGGACGAAAGATGGGCGCACGCGTCTTTGTACCAAGAGGGCGGGGCCTCTGTGGTGACGCTGACGCCCACCTGCTGTAAAGGCGTAAATGCATTACTTCAGGTAACCGCGCGGGGGCGCAATTCCCATAGTCATATGTTGCACCTCGTTCCCTTCCTTCAGGGAACATGAGTTATGGTGCATAACTTTCAGTTTTTTTACAGTGAGCCGAGGAGAGGTTGGTTTTTTTTGTTTGTTTTTTTT